>OY987314.1:3040012-3248310 GCA_963920655.1 Geranium rotundifolium | reverse complement strand
TGCTCAAACTTTTCATTAGATAATACTTTGCTCAAACAAACAAACACATTCATAAAGTTTTGAGCATACAAAAATGAACTAAGTGTTCATCACCATTCACCACTAGTAGTACCAAAAGAAGGTGATCAAAAGTGAACAACAAGTTCAAACATCACCATAGCGTTCAATCGAACTCAAAAAATTAAAGCAAACTTAAACTTGAAACACCATCCAAGAGGAAGCCTCATTCCGTACCTTGAGTAGCATAACGAATTAAATCTGTACGTTAATAAAGATAATTAGGGGTTGTCCATAATTGATAAAATAGAAAATATTTGAGGATTTAATTAGAGAGTTGTCCAATTCAATTACCTCGCTCGACCTCTTCATTCTCGTGCAATACCTCCTCAAAGCCGCTTACAAATGTTGTTCCTTGGATCCAACTTTGAGTGCACACTAATGCTTCCACTGTAGTCGGTAGTAAGGCGCTTCGGAAGTCATTGAGAACCCTACCACCCGTTGAGAAAGCTGACTCGGATGATACGGATGTGATAGGTATGGCCAAAAGATCCTTGGCTAGTGTAGAGAGAATCGGGAATCTAGATGAGTTGTTCTTCCACCATCCCAAGATGTCAAACTTTTCCTCATTGCTCTCTACATCTTACGTCAGATATTTGTCCAGCTCTGTCTTTTTCACACCTTCTTCAAGAACTTGAGTTTGATCAAATGATCCACGGAGTGTTTTCCTTACAGGCTTAGGAACAACAACACTTGTAGTAGTAGTAGGTGCACCTCCAGGAAAAGGTGTAGTGCTACTACCTACTACAGATGCATTGGAAACATACTCATCAAACAATTCATGCAAATCATTCTTTATCTGAAGCTGTAAGGTTGCAGCAATATCAGGAGGGTACATGTTATCCACAACATACTTCACAACATCTAACTTGTTCCTCGGATCGAAAATAGATGCTATGAAAATTAGCAAGTTCATTTGGGATACATTCGACCAATACTTGTCGAATTTTGCCCTCATTTTGTTTGATATTGTTGTGATGTTGAAGTCATGCTCTGCCCCCGCTTGTCCCTCTTTGATGATCTCCAATATGGAATTAACTTCATCCAAAAAAGTGTGAGACGTGACATATTTGCTGCCTGAAACCCTCTTGGTAACAACAAAGAAATGCTCGAAGAAGTCCATGAACTTCTTGATGTATGTCCAATCTTCATCCACCAACATACCCAACGGCTCTGTTGAACCCTTCATGAATTTTGACTCCAGCTCATGTCGAAGAAAGGCGGTCTCGCTATCATACCTTTCGAAGGCAGGCTCCAAAGCTACGGCAGATTGAAGCATCAAGAAGGTGGAGTTCCACCTAGTAGAAACATCAAGAACAAGTGAATTCTTGCAATCAAGCCCAGAGGCAGCCACACACTCCTTAAATCTGTTCATCCTAGCGGCTTATTGTTTAAAAAAACGAACCACAACCCTAATCTTTTCCACCGGGTTCCCGAGCAAAGTCAAACCCTTCTTCACTATGAGATTTATGACGTGAGCACAACACCTCATGTGCAAAAACTTCCCTCCTAAGACGCTCTTCCCCACCAAGTTCATTTTCCTCCTCATAAAGTGGACAACAACATCATTACTTGTTGCATTATCTAAAGTAATGCACATAAGCCTATCAATCCCCCACTCATGAAGACATTGCTCAAACGCCTTACCAATGTCTTCCCCCTTGTGGCTATTGATTTGACAGAACGATACGATTTGCGAATGGAGCTTCAAATCATCGTCAATGTAGTGGACGGTGATGCACATATAACTGATGAGTTGATTGCTTGTCCATGTATCCGTTGTGAGGGACACCCTAGGAGCCTTCCGTCGAACGAATTCTTTGAACTTATCATTCTCGCTCTTATACATCTCGCCAAGGTCTCTTGTGATCGTGCTCCTGCTTGGAATATGAAATAGAGGCTGGATTTTTTTCGTAAACCGTTGGAAATACTCATGTTCTACAAAACTAAGGGGCAACTCATGCATGATAAGCATCCTAACCAAATCTTGTCTACCCCCTTGTTGATCAAGTACCCATGAACCCAATTTTGAAATGCCATCAGAAGTAGTTGTAAAATTAAGTATAGACTGATTTGTGGGATTGTTATCCGGGTGACCCTTACAAATTTTAATATGCTTATTCAAATTTGTTGTGTCACAATCTTTACTATCAGCCTTATACTTAGCTACACAATGCTTACAATGTGCATACAAAACACCGTGTTCATTAGGGGCAGGTAGGTGAAAATCATTCCATACATGACTATATTTTCTAGTTTTTTTCAAGGGAGGTTCGAGAGTACCTGGGGCTGCTGCACATTGCTCAACAGTATGAGCAATAGCAGCAGCCTGAGCAGCTCTTGGTTCCCGAGCAGCAACTTCCCGAGCAGTAGCTTCCCGAGCAGCAACTTCCCGAGCAGCAACTTCCTGAGCAGCATCATCCTATTGCCGTGTAATCAAGAATAAACAAGTATTAGCAAAATCAAGCACAATTCTTATTAGATACCCCAATCAATCAAATAAGTCCTAATTACAAAAAATATTGAAAACAGTATACACATTACCTAAACAGAAAATATTGAAAACAATATACACATTGCCTAATAAATATTGAAAACAATATAAACTTGCATGACAAACCCTAAACCTAAACAGAAAATATTGAAAACAATATACACATTGCCTAAGAAATATTGAAAACAGTATAAACTTGCAAGACAAACCCTAAACCTAAACAGAAAATATTGAAAACATTATACACATTGCCTAATAAATATTGAAAACATTATAAACTTGCATGATAAACCCTAAACCTAAACAGATTATATTGAAAACAGTATACACAAATTGTGTATACTGTTTTCAATATAATCAGTTTTCAATACTGTAACACAATACACATTGCCTAATAAATATTGAAAACAGTATAAACTTGCATGACAAACCCTAAACCTAAACAGATTATATTGAAAATTGAACATAAATTGAAAACAATATAGAGAGACATTGAATATTGAAAACAGAAAACACCATTGCACAATATAGACATTGAATATTGAAAACAGTTTGGGAAATTCCCCACCCCCAATTTCATGTTTAACCCGAAATCCCCAAATTAAAAACTAATTTCTGAAATTGAAAACAGAAAACCCAAATTGAAATCGGTTTTCCAAAATCCTAGCCCTAATTTGTCAATTGAAAACAGTTTGGGTAATTCCCCATCCCCAATTTCATGTTTAACCCGAAATCCCCAAATTAAAAACTAATTTCTGAAATTGAAAACAGAAAACCCAAATTGAAATCGGTTTTCCAAAATCCTAGCCCTAATTTGTCAATTGAAAACAGTTTGGGTAATTCCCCATCCCCAATTTCATGTTTAACCCGAAATCCCCAAATTAAAAACTAATTTCTGAAATTGAAAACAGAAAACCCAAATTGAAATCGGTTTTTCAAAACCCTAGCCCTAATTTATCAATTGAAAACAGTTTGGGTAATTCCCCACCCCCAATTTCATGTTTAACCCGAAATCCCCAAGTTAAAAATTAATTTCTGAAATTGAAAACAGAAAACCCCAAATTGAAATCGGTTTTCCAAAACCCTAGCCCTAATTTGTCAATTGAAAACAGTTTGGATAATTCCCCACCCCCAATTTCATGTTTAACCCGAAATCCCCAAATTAAAAACTAATTTCTGAAATTGAAAACAGAAAACCCCAAATTGAAATCGGTTTTCCAAAACCCTAGCCCTAATTTGTCAATTGAAAACAGTTTGGGTAATTCCCCACCCCCAATTTCATGTTTAACCCGAAATCCCCAAATTAAAAACTAATTTCTGAAATTGAAAACAGAAAACTCAAATTGAGATCGGTTTTCTAAAACCCTAGCTCTAATTTGTCAATTGAAAACAGTTTGGGTAATTCCCCATCCCCAATTTCATGTTTAACCCGAAATCCCCTAATTAAAAACTAATTTTTGAAATTGAAAACAGAAAACCCCAAATATAAATCGGTTTTCCAAAACCCTAGCCCTAATTTGTCAATTGAAAACAGTTTGGGTAATTCCCCACCCCCAATTTCATGTTTAACCCGAAATCCCCAAATTAAAAACTAATTTCTGAAATTGAAAACAGAAAACCCCAAATTGAAATCGGTTTTCCAAAACCCTAACCCTAATTTGTCAATTGAAAACAGATTGGGTAATTCCCCACCCCCAATTTCATGTTTAACCTGAAATCCCCAAATTAAAAATGAAATTCGACAAACCCTAACACTAATTTCTCAAATCAAAACCGAATTCCTAAATCCCCACCCCCAATTTTATTTTTACACAGAAATCCCCAAATTTTAAATCAATTCAGTAACCCCAAAACCCCAATTAGAAATTGAAACAAAAAGCCCTAACCCGAACCCAGAATAACACATGCAAATTGCAAACCCAGAAATTCAGACATGCAAGGAAGGAAAGAGTAAAAGATGAGATGAAAACCCAGAACAAAATTAAAAAGAAGCAATAGGTTTGGGAATTCTTACCGTCATCGGAGTTAGAGCCCCAGACATCGTCGCTGAGAACCCTTCACAGTCCACTGACTCCACTCCACCGTCGAATCGACCCGTTGGAGAATCCTCTCTCCACCATCGACGATTTATAGTGGAAGAAAGAGTTCTCCAACGGATCGATTCGAACGGTAACTAGCTACCAAATCGATCCGTTAGGCTGTGTGATGTGATATGTGTGTGAGAAAGAGAGAGAGGAACGAAGACAGAGGCGAGGCGAGGACGGCAACGGTCGTGTAGGGTTTCAGACAGAGAGAAATGAGCAGTGTAGAAGAAAGGAGTACTTGAATCGCATTGAATGCGATTCAACGTGTGAGAGAGAGAGATGAGTGAGTGAGTCTGAGACTCTAAGAGTCGTGAGAGAGAGAGTGAGCGACGTACGTGTGTGGAGTAGGTTCTGCCACGTGAATCAAAATCGACGGTGTAGATGAGTTCGTCGAAATGGATCAACGGACAGGAGCTTGCCACGTCGCCCACTCGTAACACTGAAGGAGAAGAGTGTCATTGAGTCCCACATCGGAAACGAATGGGACTCAATGACAGTATATAAACGTTTTTCAGTTTGAATTGTGCATCTGATGAGTGTGTGGGCTGGGCTTCTGGTCTTGGTTCACTTATGCGTTGCTGGGCTGGGCCGTTGTTTGTGTTGGGTTTGGGCTGGCTCTTTCATAATTAATATAATTAAAATTAATGTTTTTATATATATTGTCGGGTAGTCCGGTATTCGGTGGGTTTGACAAATCGAACCACTACTCGACTCGGTTAGCTAGTCGGGTTCGGGTATATCGGGTATTGGGTATGTTGGGTACTGGGTAAGTCGGGTCGGGTGTCGGTCGGGTCGTCAGGTTTCCGGGTAAAATGAACAGCGCTAGTACAGGGTAGTGATATGCAATTTCCCCTATTAATTACTATTCTCAATTTTACGGGGTATTGACATTTTAGGCGTGTATGTTTATTGATTCGTCTCCAACTTTACATTTATCTATCTTTCTGTTGTTACAACATCTTTATCTCCACATAAATATAATATATATTTTTATGTTCTTAATATAAGGATATTTTCATTATTTTTCTAAAAAGTTAACAGAGAGAGAGGATTAAAGTGAATTTTTTTGAACTTCAGAGAAAAATATAGGGGAAAAGACACTTTAGTACACCTAAAAGAATCGAGTTCTAACATTAGTACACTTAAGTTTAAAAGTGTCACTTCCGCTCACCCGATTTACATTTTTTTTGTCCCACTACTAACGGAGTTAGATTTTTCATAAAAGACTAAAATACCCTCTATTGTCTATCAAATTTTTGAGGGATGGCATTTGTTCACTGAAAATTTCGGCGAGAGGTGGCCTCCGCGGCGGAGGAGGAGGGGGCGGAGGTCACGTGCATCGTCGCCGACGCCTTCCTCTCCTTCTCCGCCGACATCGTCGCCGACATCGGCGTCCCGTGGGTCCTGGTCTGGCTCCCGCTCTTCGCCTCGCTCGCGGTCCACGCCGACTCAAAACGGTTGCGCGAGATTTACGGCGACGGAGGCGACGAAAAGCGGTTACTAGGCGATGACGTCATCCCCGGGCTTTCCGGGGCGACGGTTGCGGATCTTCCAGAGGAGGTTACTCGCGTGAGCTGAGCCGGCTAGGGCGCGTGCTCCCACGCGCAAAGGGTATAGTTGTGAATTTCTACAGGGAGCTGAACCCTCCGCTCCTCAACTCTCACGTGGAGTCCAAGTACCCGAATGTTTTAAACGTCGGCTTCCTGACGGCGACGGCGGAGGCATCTCTGCCGCCGGAGGCTGACGAGTGTCTCACCTGGCTCGACGACGAGAGGGCCCGCTCTGTCGCGTACGTCAGCTTCGGGACGGTGGTGGCGCCGCCGGAGGAGGAGGTGCAGGCAGTGGCGGAGGCGCTGGAGGAGGCGCGCGTGCCATACCTATGGTCGATGAGGGAGGCGTCGAGGGGACACCTGCCGGAGGGGTTCGTGGGGCAGACGCGCGGGAGGATCATCTTGTGAGCCCCACAGGATGGAAGGGCATTTCTTTGAAATTGGAATTGAACACAAGAGCCTTTAGGTCATTTCATAATTAAATAAGATAAATAATTATTACAAAGGGCATCTTGGTCATTTCATGAATTTTAAAAAATAAATAAATGAAAATCAAATTATTTTAACACCGTTAATGAATGGGACAAAAAAAATGCAAATCGGGTGTGCGGAAGTGACACTTTTAAACTTCAGTGTATTAATGTTAGAATTCGATTCTTTTGGGTGTACTAAAGTGACTTTTCCCCAAAAATATATTTTTAGCAAACGGGAGTTAAGTGAGAATAACTATATTTTTGGTGAGATAAGTGATATTTTCCCAGGCTCCATCCACAAATCCCATTTCTCCTTTAAAGAGAAGTCATGTCTTATTTTAAGCTCATTACATCCACCCAAATAATGGTAGTGAACGCTTGGGTGATCAGGAGAGATCATAATAAATAAAGTGACTCAGAAAAATTATATATTAAAGTAAAATTCTTGCAAGATTAGGCAAGACATAATACTCGCAAAATTAGGCAAGACATTGAAAACTTCCTTTTTTTAGCACAGAAGCTCCGCGCGCAAAAGAATAAAGACCATGGATGATTTAGGCAATGTCAGCTGGAAGAAAGACACGCAAGCAAGAAGGCGGCAACACCAACTTGTCACTTGCTAGAGACGCAAGGCGACAAGAGACTTCCTAATCAGAATAAGAAACCGATTAGGCAATATGCGTTGCTATAAAAGCAGGTGCTACCCACTTAGCAACTCAGTTCTAGCGGATTAAGAGGCTGATCAATTTAGAGAGGACGTTGTCGATCACATACATCAACTCGAGGAGATTTGAGTGTGTGATCGATTGAGTTTTGGATTCGTGATTGAAGACTCACGAGAAGATTGTCGAAAACAACAAATCGAGCATAGGCTTGCTCGAATGGTGAAATTGAGAGGATCTCAAAGACAGAGGGAGTCCCTGTTCGAGGTTGTTCACGGTGAGATTTCTAGTAGCTTAGGACAATAGCTTGTGTGATAGCTAGTTGATGCTTGAAGTTGTACTATTGACTACCGAATAGTAAAAACCTTTCCACTTGCAGAGTGCCCCCTGACGTAGGTGCGGAGTCACCGAACTGGGTAAACATATTGTGTGTCTTATGTTTACTGCTTTACTATTTATTGTCCATAAATGCTGATTAGGCAAGTTGTCGAACCAATCGTTACAACATTGTGTTCGACATCTAATTTCTGCTATTTAATGTAATTTCATATTGTATTAATAAAGTGCTGCTTCTTGTATTACAGAGAGAGGGATGTTATGTTTTCACTAATTTTCTCACTAGGATGCAACAACCGACCAAGGCCTCAATATGGATATTATACCTAATTTACCGATGCAACAACCGACCAAGGCCTCAATATGGATATTATACCTAATTTACCGGCTGCCTACCAATACATTTGCCGAATTTTTAATGAGTCGCTCGAGTTTGATCGGTAAAATATTGGACTTGACCTCACTTTAAGCTAGCTCCGCCAAATTCAAACTCAGGGTTTGACTTATTTAATAAATGAATTTAGTTTAAGTAACATATTAATTTTAACCCTTGATGAGTTTACAAGTCAGCTGTTTAATTAATTATAATATGTTCTTATAAGTATTTATAAATAAACTAGCCTAATCGAGTCGACTCATTTAATATTTGATAAATTATGTATTACCTATTTAGTATATATAGATATATTTAACTATTAGTAAATATTTGTGGTTAAACTTAAACGAGTCGAGAAGAGCTCAAGCTCGACTATTTTCAATCGAGTTGAACACTTCTTTTTACGAAACGTGCCCAACTCAAACTAATTAACACTCGATCTGACTCGTTTACAACCGTCCGACTACCCCCACAAACATACTATACAGAGGTTTTGATGCTTGTTCAACTATTTTAGAGTAGAACAATTTACCAAAAGTCCCCGCAGGAACATTTTCCATTTCTGAAGTGATGATATCGCACACGGTCTCTCACAACTATCTCCCGATTATATACTCTAGAAATGAGCTTTGTCGCAGAATGACAATCCTCACACACCCTCAGGTTCTTCACAATGCGAATCGTCGTTCCTGGTTTCGTGTTAATGAGCGCAAAAGCAATAGCTAGCTTTTCACTATGGCGTTGAAGGGCACTTTCCTTCTCCTCCTCTTCAATGTCAAACAGAACTTGCGAGTGATCAGGCGAATAACCTTCCGTATGCAACTTTTCGAGCATCTCGCCGACCATCGAATAGATTTCCTTCGCCTGCGGATGCGATCCGTCGCCCATTTGGAATTTGTGAACCACGCCATTAAGATCGATCGTGCTGATTCCCGGGTTTGTTTGTACTCCCCTCTCCTTCATTAGTTTCCTCACCTTTGTAGCATCGTCAAATCGCCCTGCTTTTGCGTATATGTTTGATAATAGTGCGTAGCGCCCGCCATTTTGTGGTTCTAGCTCGAGCAAAAGCTTCCCTACTTTTTCGCCTAGCTCGACGTTGCCATGTTTCCTGCAGGCACCTAACAATGCTCCCCATACAGCTGCATTTGGTTCGGGCGGCATTACCTGTTATACGTGGGTCAGTTGGTTCAGTAACAAGTTAATACATTAATTAACGGGAAAATGGCAAAACCGTGTCTAGTCTAGTATCATGACACTTTTGCAAAAGGGTAATGTGTACTTTGCTGACGACAAAAAAATCAACATAGTTTTTTGCCGTTTTTCCTTTATTAACTTATCTGTACTGCAAAATTGTCCTAATATAATATAGAGCTTGTCCAACATTACCTTTATGAGCTCCTCTGCCTCGTCAAAGAGTCCTAATCTCCCGAAAAGGTCAACCACGCACCCGTAATGCTCCACCTCTGGCTCGATGCCAAACACATTCTTCATGGAGTCTAGAATCGTCAGGCCTTCATCGACCCACCCTGCGTGAGCGCAAGCCTTCAGGACGCTGACGAACGTGACTCCATTCGGCTCCGCCTTCTCGCGCTGCATCTTCTCGAAAAGATCAACTGCATCGTCTGCACGACCGTGCATAGCGAGCCCACCAATCATGGCATTCCAAGTGAAGACTTCCTTCTCCCTGACGTTCTCAAAGACCTGCCACGCCATGTCAAGGCGTCCGCACTTGGCGTACATATCCACCAGGGCGGCCCCCAGCACAGCATCCACCCGAATCGCCTTCCTCTTCGCGTAAGCATGAATCCACCGGCCCTGGTCGAGCGCCCCCACGTTGGCGCATGCAGCCAGCACGCTAGGGAGGATATATCTCCTCGGCTCCATCTTCCCCGCCTGCATCAAACCAAAAACCTCTAACGCCTCCTGAAAGCGTCCGTTCTTCACATACCCGTCGACCATCGCGCTCCAAGATATGTCATCCCTCTCCCCCATCTCGTCAAACACCCCCCTCGCAGCCTCGACCATCCCAAGCTTCGCAAACCCACTAATCATAATATTCCAAGACCCGACATTTCTCTCGGGCATTTCGTCGAACACCTTCCGTGCAGCCTCAACATCCCCGCACTTAAAATACCCATTAATCATAGCATTGAAACAAACAGCATCACCACCACCACCATCAAGCATCCTCCTCGCTTCGTCCACGAGACCGAACGAGGCGTACATCTGAATTCCAGAGCTCCTCACATAACCATCACCACAAAACCCGAATTTGACGACATGGGCGTGGATCTGAGCTCCCTCCCTCTCTCCGGCGACGTCGGAGCACGCCCTGAGGACCGGAGGGAAGGTGAACCTGTTGGGGCGGGAATCGAGGGACACCATGTGGAGGTAGAGGCGCAGGGTCCTCCGTGGGTCGGTGGCGTTGATGAGGGTGTTCCAAATAAAGACGTTGGGTTTGGGGATGGAGGCGAAGAGGTTGGTGGAGGGGGTTAGGGAGGGGAAGAGGCGGCGGTCGGAGTAGTACTTGAGGAGAGTGCCGGCGACGTAGTGGTCGCTGAAGTGGCCGGTGCGGAGGATGAGGGCGTGGGCTTGCCTGAGGAGGTGCGGCGAGTTGGAGCATTTGGAGTGGAGGAGGCTCAGGAGGCCCTTCTGGGTCAGCTCTGTGGACTTGGAGATGGTGTTTGGTGGCAGATTTGTGGTGGTGGTGGTGGTGGGAGTGTTCATGCTCACTGTCTTGTTGATAACATCTCCAAGGACAGTGGCTGATAAGAGGAAAATAAGGATGAATGTAAAATCGACGTCGTTTAGAGGATTCTAATAAGGACTTCGATAACTCATGTTCGGTTGGTGTTTTGGACGTGTCAACTGCACAAACGGTCATTCCTAAATGAATTATTTATTTGTCGTAAGAATATATTAAAGGATAATTTCATGTGGCGCTGTTTTTCACTTTATAATTTCTTTTCACTTGATTACGTCAAGAATGTGCAAAATTTTTACTTTACACTTTCCGTCAAATTTCGTTAGATTTTAACATTTTTTGACATATGAAATGACTAAAATATCTTTATGGATAGAATGAGTATTGAACTTGGACTGAAAAGACTAAAATACCCTTAACTATTCATTTAATTTTCAAATATATGTCACCCTCCACCTCTTCTTTCTCTTCCCCTTTCTCTCTACATCCTTTGACGGAGTCTCAACGCGAGTTCATCTCTCTGGCGTGGAAGGAGGTCCCTTTAAAACTAAATTGGATTATGTCCCAGCTTCCACCTGCTAATTTTTCTCTGGCGTGGAATTTAGATTCTACATACGTCATTTTGTTGCTCTAGTTTGGTTCTTGGGTGCTCACTGATGTTTCATAATTATTGCATCAAATTGAAAGCCTGAAACTGTGCTCAATGCCCATAACTTCTTGAATTTTTTTTTCAGTTTTTCCTTTCCCTTAGTTACAGGTTTGGTATTGAATCCTAAAATAGGAGCAAGGAAAAAAATCAAGATGTAAAAGATATATAGTTCCTAGCCCTCTTTAGATTGATTTTGTAATTTTGTACGTAAAATTTGAGTCTTTGAAGCAATTAAGTTTGAATTTATTTTTCTGCAAATTTGTGCTTAAATTGGAAATAAAAAGTCATTATTAGACCTATCAACCATAGAAGTATGCAAATTCACATTAAGAGGATTTGTTGGATTTCATGTAAAGGGTGTTTAATGTAGACTTTGAAGAAGTAATCTGGAGCAAAATCGGTACTTTGTCAAATCTATGCAAGGAAAAGGACTTGAACTTGAATTGCTTAAGGTTTGTGACTTTTCTTGTGTGCCACCATAAGTAAACATGAGATGAAGAACCTCGCAGTCACCACGAACGCCGCCTAGACATGGACAACGACGACCGTCGCTCTGCTCGAGCTTCCCTCTCCAGTCGACTCCCTGCCATCGAGTCCGGGCTCGCCACCTGCAAAATCGTGAGGATGGAGAGTGTGTAGGTTGAGGGTTTGATTGGATTTTGTAATGGTTTTGTTCTCTACTGGATTTTTCTTCAAAGATCCAATTTTTTGTCTCGACCTCTCTCCAATTTTCTTTTTTTTAAGTGTGAGTTGAATAGCTTTGGGCATGTTTTTGAAAATTAAATGAATAGGTGAGGACATTTTAGTCTTTTCAATTCAATTATAATAACTGTTTGAACCTTAAGAACATTTTAGTCATTTCACATGAAAAAACGTTAAAAACTAAATAATTGGAAGGAAAGTGTAAAATGAAAATTTTGCACATTCTAGACGTAGTCAGGTAGAAATTTTTTTTCTAAATGTACAAAAACAGCAATATCTAAGTATAACCACCTGAAATTGTTCCTATATTAAATACATAACCATATATCATACGTGAAATTTGTTCAACAACTTCAATACAATATTAGCCTTATATTTGTTAGTTTGAATTTTTAAGTGAATTAAAATTAACACGACAGCAGACATCTGTTCTGAGCTTTAACACCGCGATCTCGATTTCGTACCCCACACCGTCAGGGCTGCCGGCGAAATCGACTAGAAGCCCCCAAAGTCCATCGATTCCGGCGAGAAATTTACTTTTCTGCTCGAGAACTGTCTGACGACAAGACGTTCAAGTCTGGCAAATCGGCTCGGGTGTGGAAGACCGAGTCGGACCAGACGCTGGAGCATACAGATATGGACGATATACGTAGTTCACGGCAAGATGAGTCCTGCCATATGAGAGGGGAGTTATGGTTGCAGAGGACGTAGTATGTAATTAATGTCTATAGTTTTAATTTTGGCATTGACTATTTTTACCAAATTACAGCTTACTGTTTGAGTTCCACTTAATTTATTAGTAAATATTATCATCATATAGATGGTAGTGGACAAGGGATGCACTAATTGACAAACCAATTAACTCTTAGATGCAAACATGAGAACTTCTATCATTTGTTGGATGATTCAATATATGGTATGCGTGATTTTATATTAAATTAAATCATAATAAAACTCACAAGGACATATTAGTAGAAATAACTGCCAGAGAAAATGAAATTTGTTTAGATTTCTCTCATTTTTAATTCCCTTCTCCGCTCTCCCAATTCTCGACTTGACATCAGGACTGGTTCGTTTCATTCATATCTCACGTTGCCACGACCTAGAGCATCACGATCAACGAGACACCTCTGCTGTGCCTCCACTCCGTGCCTTCCGACATTCCCCAGAGACTCCACGCCTTCTCCAGATTCGTCGTGCATTAGATCTGACATCCGAGACACCAGAAACAATCAACATGGTTGATGAGTCCGATTCTGGCTTCTAAGAAGTAAAATTTCAATCGCTTCACGATTTAGCTATTTTTTAGACTTTATTCAGTAGTCAGGTGGTAAGAAGCTAACATTAACATATGTAATTTTGTTACATGCGCGCAAAATAATTTTACCTGCATGACATTATAAATTTATGGGGAATGATTTCTGCCTCCAGCAATAACGTCATTTGGAGCAAATTAATCTAAAATAAAGAGTTGGGATAATTCCATATACAACCCCCTAAAATATACTAAATCTCACCAAACACCCCATAAAACCATTATTCTCACTAGCACCTTCTTAAAATGGGCAAAAATCTCAGTTGTCAAAAATTTATTGAAAAAAGACAAAAATACCCCTCTCCCTCACCATATCCTCTGTCTCTCCTCCCTCCCTCCACCGTCACCGGCGAGCCTCCCTCCGGCCAATCCCCTCCTACAGTGTGTCCACCGTCCTGGCGATAATGGCGAAAATTGAGTTGATGGGGAAGGAGGCGAGGTTGAGGGAGAAGGAGGGAGAAGGAGTTCAAGGTGAGGATAGAGGGGGCGGAGGAGGGGAGGAAGGGGAGGCTGACGGTGGCGACGGAAGTGTTCGAGGTGGCGCCAAGAGTGGCGATGGTGGAGGGGATTGGCCGGAGGGAGGCTCGCCGGCGACGGTGGAAGGAGGGAGGAGAGACAGAGGATATGGTGAGGGAGAGGAGTATTTTTGTCTTTTTTCAATAAATTTTTGACAACTGAAATTTTTGTCCATTTTAAGGCGGTGCTAGTGAGAATAATGGTTTTAAGGGGTGTTGGGTGAGATTTGATATATTTTAGGGGTGGTACATAGAATTATCCTTTAAGAGTTGATTGGCTGATTGGGCTATAAAACGTGACGTATGGGCCAGGGCCTGTATTTAATCACCAACCGCCTCGAAGGGCCCATTTTCGGCGGGAGCTCGTTTTTCTAGTAACTGCGTTCAACAAGTCAAACTGGTAATGTCAAAGTTAAGCTCATCTTCCTCAGCGATATAAAGAGCTAAGAGAACGAAATTGATCGGAAATGGCCTACACTTCCTCATCACCCACCTCTCTCTGGATCGTCCAGGTACGCCCTAGATTCAATCTTCTGTATCTGTTGCTGTTCAGTTTTCTATTCGCACTCGATATTCATGGAGTTATATATGTTTGGTTTGGGATCTGAGTTGGATTTGATTCTACGAGTGAAAAATTGTGTTTAATTTGGTGATTTTAGTTGTAGTTGTTTTGAAATTACTTGGCCTATCTGAAAATCGCTGTGATTTTAGTCGGTTGCTGAGTTTCTGGAGGATTTTCTCAGCTCATAATAGAAATATCAAATGTTGTGAGGATCTGAATCTGTTTTGTGGAGTGGAGCAATGGCATTGCAAAAACTAATGGTCTGAATTTGAGGTGATGAAGTAATTGAAGATGAAAAGAGTAAAGAAATAGAGGTTGATGGTGTTAGGAGGCTTTAATGCTCGAATGCGGATGCGGTTTGAAGAGTATTTTTGGGGGCGTTTCTGTTAGATGACATGGATGAATCCCCCATTGTAGATGTTCTTAGAAGTGATTTTTATGTTTAGAATGGATTGGTGGTGTTTTGGGGATGATATTCGGAAGCGTGTGGTGATGGAGAAGAAAGCGAGAGGACTAACCATGTCGGAAATGACACATCCATGTAACAATTGAGTAAACATGTTTCTGCTTACCATTTCATGCAGACACCGGCTTTGTGTGTTAGGCTTGTGCCATTATTTTATTAGGGCTGCCGCAAAATGCTGTGTTACGGACTTTGGAACTGCAAATATATTGGCCTTTAGCCTGTAGATTTAGACCAAAATCAGAAAATCCCGAATTTAACCTTTAGTCTTGTCAATCAGAATTCCGACTTGTAGCAGCTATTAATGAAACTTTGTAAGGAAAATCCTTATATCAATTATAAGTACTATTATCATATCATGGAAGGTTAGAGACACTTTGTATTAAGGAAAAGGAAGATATACGATAGGAAGTAAGCGAGGCTTTACAAGCACATGTAAAGACTGGCTTAGAAAGAGATCATTTTCTGATTCGCTAAGATCAATTTTGCTTTTTCCTGGTGGTACGTCGAGCGTAAAGCCCTGAAGAATTCTGGACATTAACATTAAAGTTATGATAGACCCAAGTCTAACTGCAGGACATCCACGTCTTCCGGTACTAAATGATATGAATCTCAAGTCTGGCTCCCCAATCTCGACTCTTGCATTGCCATCCTGCAAGTGGCGGCCGGGGTTAAACTTTAATGGCTCATCCCAAACTTTAGGGTTTCGGCCTAGCTCCACTCGACTCAAAAGAATATGACTCCCTCTCGGAATGAAGTATCCGGAAACAACCGCATCTGCGGTAGAGATGTGAGGGAGATTGAACGGTGCTATGGGATGAAGTCGGAATGCTTCCCTTACACAAGCCTTGACATAAGGGAGCGATGACAAATCCGATTCTTGAACCAATCTTTCTCTCCCGACTACCTCGTCTATCTCTTCTATTGCCTTCCGGAGGATCTCAGGTTGATTTATCATTTCTGCTAATGCCCATTCAACAGCGTTGGAAGGATTATCCACGGTAGCTAGCACAAACTCCTAAAGAACATTCATTTAATCACAATCCAATTAGTTAAACTACTAATTAGATTCTTGAAGCTTATAAAATATAAAATGAATCTTACTGCACATTGAGCTTGAATCTCTTCCATGGATAAATGTTGGCCCTTCGAGTCCTTGGCAAGAATCAAGAGATCAAGCATGTCCTTAGCTTCAATCATGTTCCCAGCTCTCCATAGCTTCACTCTCTCCTCCACAATAGGATGTTGGTACTTGTTAATGGTTTTCATGCATTCGCTAACTATCTTCCCGTGTCCATCCAAATCCAATAACCTCAAATATGGAACATAATCCGACACAGAGAAAGCATAGATGTGGGAAAGAACCTTAAAAGCCGAGTCCACGTGCTCTACTTCTTCAAAACCCGGCCCTCCATCTTCCCTACCTCGTCCAAAGTATCTTTGTCCGAACAACATCTTCCTAATTACGTTGCCGCAGTATTGGCGCCCCAATTGTCTGATGTTCAGGACAGCAGTCGATTTCGAGTTTGAATCCTTATTACACTGGTTGTAAACGAAACAGACAAGATTGTCCGCTTCTTGGTGTATCATAGGACGGAGGAGGTGGAGTTTTGATGGGTTGAATATATGTGAACTCAACAACTTCCTCATCTTCTTCCACTGCTCTCCCTCCGGCACGGTGGCGGTCGACAAGTACCCGCCGCTGCAGCACTCGGTGGTCATGGAAAAGGGCCTGGAAGCGAACACCGAATCTTTCTTCTGCAAGAACTCACGGGCAATCTCCGGAGACCTCACCGGGATGACATGCACGTTTCCGACACGAACACATGCAATATCGGTGTCAAACTTATTTAGGAGCCTGAGGATCCATCGGAATGTAGGTTGGCCGGTGAGGATCTTGTTGATCAGCATTTCCCCAAGATTGCCTATAATTGGCAGTGGTTTTGGACCTGGTGGAAGCTCAAAGCCACCCATTTCCTTGTGTACAAGGATTTGGGAATTTCTATTATTGAAAAAATAGTTTTTCAATTTGTCAAAACAAGTAGCTACGAGGGAAAACAAAAGTGGTGTGATTATAAGAGTCATGAAGACTTGTTTTGCAGGGAACATTGGAAGTGAAGAAGAAAACATATTGATAGTGAAGTGTGAGAAGGAAACATGTGGAGGATATGAAATACATGAGTTGAGCTTGAATATATATAGAGAGGATAGTAATGTTTATCTATTTGTTCCCGCTTGGTTTAAAGACTATGAACATCTCTAATGTGACTCCTTTTTAAATGAAATGACTAGAATGTTACGGCAAAGAATGTGATACAATCTGACAGTGTATCGACTAGAACAGAGAATATAGAACAAATAAAAAGATAATAGGGTTAATTACATATCAGTACACCCGTTGAAACCTCATTTCAGGATTGGTACCCCAAGTTTGATTCTTTTTTCCTCGGTTCCCCAAGTTTAAAATGTTAGCACTTAAGTTCAATTTTGGTAAATTTATCATCCACATTTTTAATGATAAAAATGCCCCTACTATAATTTGTAAAAGGTATAATTATCTTATAAATGTGAAATTACCATTTTATCCTTATTTGCATAACAAAGGTTCAAGGATAAATTAGTAATTTAAAAAAACAATCATAAAAAATGATATAACAAAAGTATAAGACTAAAAAATTTAAAAGAAACTTAATAAAAATACTATTTTACCCTTCCTTCAACCTCTCTCCATCTATGTCTATCTCAGACTTTCCCCATTCTTCTTTTTTGTTTCCATTTGGTTCATAATCTTCAACCAAACAATTAGATAAATCAAACAAAGTATTAACGAATCCTCAAATGATATTCATCATTAATTTTTACAATTGAATCATTTGAAGAAATAATATTTCATTGATTTTGGAGAAGGAAATGGAGGCTCTGATTGGCTAATTGGAGCCAACCGGTCACGATCCATCTGGACCTGGCCGGAAAGAGACGCCGACGTCGTCAGAGATATGGTCGTCGTCGAAAAGGGCCGCCCTCTGATTTAAATATGGACCATCGTCAAAACTCGTCGGGCCTCTAATTCTTCCTCCTCCCGTCGTCGCTCTAGTTCTTCGCTCAGATCTAGTTGCCGGAAATGGTGTGGGCGTGTCGCTCTCCCCGGAACAGGTCGCGTCGCTTACGCCTGAAGTGAAGGAGCTTGTGGTAGAGGACGCCCCAGGGAGTACGGCCGCATGTCAAGGGATGAACCGCCGCCAAGGAGATCGAAGCCCGCACGGCCGCCAGTGAAGAGACGAATCGCCGCTCTCGCTTCCAGGCGATGTCGAGTGTACTCTGATTTTGCCGACTGTGGTGAGGGTTGGAAGTGGTGAGGGCTGGAAGTGTTGTGGTGGAGGCTGTAAGTGGCATGAGGATTATGTTAGAGAGAGTGTAGGGTAGTGTGTAATTAGGGTTATATGGGAGGGTAGGATTGGAATTTCAATAGATTATTTTAAAAGTTTTAATTCTTTATTTGATTACTTGCAAAGACCATTTTGCCCTCAATCTATTAGTTAAATTGATTATTTAATTAGGTGCAAAAGAGTAAACTTATAATCACCTCAAAGATTATATAAGATTGACAATTATATACCAGGGGTATTATAGACTTTTTACAAAGTACATCAGTTAAATCTAACAGAATTTGACTTAAGTGTAACGTACCGAAATCTGAGGGATCGAGGAAAAAAAATCAAACTTGGGTACCAATCCTGGAATGAGGTTTCAGCGGGTGTACTGATCTGTAATTACCCCAAGATAATACTATAATATTTTATTGATAAGATAATTTTAGGTAGTTCGAGAAACCTGGTTCTCTCCAGCCTCGAGCTCAATACACGACTAAACTCACAAATCTCATATCCTACTCTAGACTTCTCATCCCCCTTTTGTAGCCTTTACTTACTTAATTTCCAAGTAGAGACATAAAAAGAATATATAGAGGAAATAATAAAAAGGGAAAATACTATAAAGGAAATATAATGAAAGGGAATGTAATCAAGAAAGTAATAGTCTTTCCACTTATTTCTTCTCTTGAGTCGACCATGTGTGACAGAATGAAAATGAAAAAAATTCACTTTGATAGGGCGCCCTACAATGAACAAGTCATGTGTAATAAATGTTCAAAACTGAGATTTGATTTCATATGTACTACGTAGTCGTGTTTTAAATGTTTCTATATGATGTGGAATTTTAGACCACATAGAAGTGTAGCAAAATTTTAGACCACAGAAGTGCATCAAACATGTTTTTATGTTGCTACAGTGGAATTTGGTATTATTTATAGTTTTATAAATGTTTCTATACTGATGGTACCTGACTGGAGAAGGACATTTTAGGTCACTAAAGTGAATTAAACATGCTTATAAAATTGTTGCCGTCATCTTCAGAATGTATTGATTTACTTTTTATAAATGTTCGTAGAGTTATAGAAGTTGAATGGAGATGATATTTTAGGCATCTGAAGTGTATCAAACATATTTACAAGTTTCAAAATGTATAAAATTCTGAATACCTACTTGTAAAGTATATTTGATCATTTCACTAGTAATAAAAAACAAGCTCTTGAGTTTTTTCTCTTTGACGTGGGATTCACTTAAATGTGCCGATTCTCACTGTTAAGTATGAATATCTGACATGGTGTACATTGGATATGGTGGGTCGAAACTCACTGTTCGGTAGTGACCATACTTGACGGGACATACAACTATGTCTCGTCGGGTATGGGCACCTAGACCCGTGTGCATAGCGAGCACAACTCACGTCAGGTATAATACGATTAATGTAGACCTGCTATGTCTTGTTGGCATGGTACCACATACCCGACTACTCTTTGGATGGTTATATCTTGAGTAGTCGCCCGTGTTTTACTATAATTTTTGGTCTTTGACTTTAGTTTGAGTAAGGTGCCCATTCAATTATTGCGGACGTTTTTAATTGTATGTATAGTATAAAGAGCATGTCTTACTCGAATGGATTTCTAATAAAAAAACCTCTCAGAAAATTGTTTTATACGTCCAACATTTTTCTTGGCCTCCTCAGTTTAGACATTATGTGATGGATATAAGCTTTTAACGAGTTATTCATGCAACATAATTTTTCGGTGGTATTTTCTCTCTCGTCCCGTTAAATTCAACGGCCATTGTTTGAGATGGGTGATTCTCTCACAACCATCGACATTGTCTGGTGAATGTCATTCGATTGTTAATGTGTGTAGCCTTGATATCGTCAACGTTCGATAGTCACCTATTCTTAGTATCCCTTCTTTCGAATTGCACCTAAATTCTCAACGTTTGATAGTCACTAATTGTTAGTATCGCGGCGATGGTCCTTTGTTTCTCATTATGTGAAGTTGGTGTGGATTTTGCTATATTCGAGTATGTCGATTCTTTTACTTTTTGGCAACAATTGGTGGTATTCTAGAGAGACTTTTGTTTTTCAGTGGTGGACCTCAGGTCTCGGTGGGCTTGTGGGTCTTGAGTTCATGAATAGGGTTGTAGAGGGGAGGAGTCTTGTATAGGAGGTGTGTCAAGGAGGGAGATGCTTGAGCCAGACCTTGTGGAGGCGTTTGATGTTTTGGGAAGCGATGTGTTGGGTCGGGGCATCGAGAGAGGTTAGGTTGTAATTTTGAGTCGGACAACAAGTTCTTGGTTGCATTTGTTTTTAGGTTCAGTATTGATAGATTATTTTGTGATGTTTGACTCACTTATATTTTGTATTATTAGCGTGTTCGTCGGTTATGTGTTCATTCATGCTGTCCATTTTATGTTAGGCGTGCTCCATATGAGCTCTGGCTGGGTTTTTGAAACTGATATGTTTTCAATTGTTCTAACCCAATCATTATGTAATGACTTGTCTTAATAAACTCGACTGTCGTTCTGTTTAAAATATCTAAAACTTTAAACAATAATATATTAAAAATAAATAATTTTTATAGAAATCCTCGAATTCCAATAACAAAAACAACATATTAAATAACACAACATTTTAAACTTGTACAAACCTAAACTCAATCAAACCCTAACAAATTTAATTCATAATACAATTAAAAACTGTGCATGTTGAGAACATCAACAACATTAGGAAAAGTCAAGATTTCGCTAGTTTATTCATACAAAATGATTTGCCTTAATATATTGAATAATTCATTTTTCTATTGTAGTAAATCCCACAAAATTTTTCTAAAACGCAACACTTTTTTTATCAGCAATTGAGCTCTCTAGAGAGTGAAAAGAAACTTAATACTATATTCATGTAAAAGTAATTTTAAATGTAATATATGGGTCAGCTGGTAAGGGCATGAATATTTTCAGATTTTTTTATTATTGCGTTTCACAAATCAAAATAAGGGCTCATCTTCTTCGTCAACGATCTTTAGAGCAAAAGATTAAAAGTGATTGGAAATAGAGATGACACTGTTCTCCTTTCTTGACGGAGATCCTCGAATCCAAACGAAAGTAAGGTGGAGAATTTCCGAATTTGGAAGAACGAGGTGGGGACAGCGCGAGGTTCCCCTCCCCGATCTGCCCCGATATGTTAAAAAAATATATTTTTAAATACGAATTATATTTTCAAATGTATATTTAATGAAAAATAATATCTTTAAATATATTTTTCTATTAACATTAGATGACCGAAAATATCTTATTTTTTATTGACACAATTCTCACGATAGAGTTAAATAAACAAGAAAATCGAGTTACAAAAATATAATTAAAAGATAATTAGAATATTAAATATTTTCTAAATATTTTCGAGGTACTAATAAACATATATATACGAGAAAGCGAACAAAATTTGTTTAGTTGAATGACTGACTAGTATTAATAAAACACATTGTGAGTCTTTCACTCCAAACATGCTGACACACACACACACATATATATACACACACACTCGAACCAATTAATTATGATATTATTATGTAAAACATCTACCAAGTAGAGACAGAACTCAACTGATAAATAAAGTCCTTTTTATTAGTATGTTGATTTATATATATTTTTAATTGTATCTAATTCGGGTTCCGTTACACACGAGGACATCAGTGTAAATGAATAGTTTATAAGAGTAATTTCATGTCAGTTACTTGATTTTGACTCAATTTCAAATAAATACCTCAAGTTCGAAATTTTTTTGCTGGTACTCCAAATTTAATTAGTTGCAGATGATATACTAATCTGTTAAATTTAACAGAATTAGGATGTGAAAAAGATCAAAATACCCCTAATATTTATTATTTGAAATATTACTAGTCTGACCGGTTCAATTTGACCGGTTTAATTATTATTAATTAATATTATTTTATTTATTATTAATAATGATATAAAATTTAATTATTAATAATAATTAATATTACATTGAAACTTTTGAATTTAATAACTCTCTCATACGACCTCCATTTCGGACTAATAGTATATCAAATCAAAGAGAATTACAAGATAAACAACTTTAAAGAGTAATATTAATAATTAAATAATAATAATAATAATTATTATTATTTATAATTTATAATTTCCGGTAGTGGTGTATGGCGACAGGACCATTGGTCGAAAAAGACACACAAGACATATCGTAACCCATTTCATTCATGGTCGTGGTCACCTTGTTAATGAGGATTTATGGTTTCTACTTGATAGTATATTTAGTGTGGTCCACAAACAAAAGCTGAAGACATATCAATATCATATCATTACTACTTATACGTAATATCAATAGCCAACGTTAAAGAACAAATCTCCGAACCTACTCGATTTCGGATCCTATTGGGTCGATTCAGATTAGTATATAGGGCCAGAGAACAAGCTCTAGCGGCTCCGTTGATTTAATACCTTGTTCTTCATTTGTAAAATTAGGTTGCACATATCAGGTCGGACTCCACAATTAAAAGTTTAAGCTGATAGTTGAAATTGACCATTTTTTTTATATACAACTCTTTGATCTCATATTCTTCGTGACTTTATATTCTCAACGTCATTTCCAGGTAATTTACTATCTCACTGACCTTTTTTTTTCCTTGATGGGTCCCCAATTTTTCTTGTGGAGATTGGGTTTTGGTCAGTGTGGAAGTTTAGTTTACTGTGTTTATGAATTACTGAGATTTCCTTGTCTGAACTTTCATATTTGAATAGTTGAATGGTGGGTTGTTGTTTTTGTTTTTCACTTGGAATTCAAGAACTTGCAATTTCAGCATCTGGGTCATGCACCATTTTGCTTGGAACCTGGGAATTTGTGGGTTGGGTGGTAAAATTCTGGATTTTTGGTGTTTGGCTGCATAGAAAATACAGGAAAGGGATGTAATTGAGAATTCTCCAGCTGGTATTGAAGGAACTTGCAATTTCAGCATATGGGTCATGAACCATTTTAAACTCGTTCAAGTATAAACTTAATGAAGCTCTGACAAGCTTATATTCGGTTTGATTCATCAGACTATTGCTCCATATTGCTATCATTAATTAATTTATAATACGAATAAAAATGGTGCTTTTATACATGTCCTCTATTAGCTTTGATCGACACTACTTTCACGGACACCTCCGAGCTCTTCAGATATGCTTCTCCGCTGATTTCACTCCTAATAATTTGTAATTCCACGAGGCTACACCTAGATATTGCTGTTTTTTAGGTGGGTGCACCTAAATTTTTTTTTCACTTGACTACACTTAAAATGTGCAAAATTTTCATTTTGCACTTTCCGTCCAATTCTGTTAGTTTTTAACATTTTTTTCATGTGAAATGACTAAAATGCTCTTAAGGTTAGATGAGTTATTATAATTGGATTGAAAAGACTAAAATGCCCTCACATATTCATCTAATTTTCAAACTTATGCCACTCCCTCTCTCTTCTCTCTTTTGTCTCTGTCACTCCTTCACCGGCCACACTCGCCGGAAAATTCCCTTTGGCGCCAGAGGAAAGTGCGTGGAACATACCATCGAGCTCGGCTTGCTCCTCTTCGAGCACGTCGAAGCCGTCAGCTTCGAGCACGTCGAACTCCTCACCCACTCTGTTCAATCACCCCTAACAGCTCCGATCACCTCCGGGCCATCAGCTTCACTCACCTCCGGACCGCCAACAACCAAACCTCAAGCTCGCCGGAAGCATCGAAGAACTCCAACGACTCTGTTTTCTGCTCACCGCCTCCCCTCCGGGACGTCAGCTTCCCTCACTTTCGGACCGCCAACTCTCCATCGAAGTTTCCGGCGACTTTGTGCTGCCACCGCAAGCCGACGCCTCACCCAACCTTCCACCGTCGAACTGAGGAGCAGGGATCGAACGTCGCGACGACGGAGCCGGGAGCTCGTTCGCGCCATGCTCTGTTTTTGCAGTTCCGGCGAGACTCGCCGGAGATCGAAAACAACCATGGATGCTCCTCGCGGTGCTCGGCTACAAAGTCATGTCTTCGAAGATTGCCGGAGGTGATGATTGCAGCTCGCGTCAAGAATTATCGGAGCCGACGCCTCGCCCTCGCCGGACGTCAATGGAGGAGTATGAACTCGCCGGACATGGAAACCGTCCATGTCGGACTGAGCTCAGTACGGTGCGAGCAAGCTCACCGGGCCACTCCGGAAACTGTCGACGGTGTGAAGAAGAGGGGAGATCGAGAAGCTAGTGCCGAACCATCGTGGAGCGGTCGCGCAGAACCTCTGAACCCCACCGAAAGCAACACCGGAGCTCGCACTTTTCTCCGGATTTGGAGGGGATTTTCCGGTGAGTGTGGCCGGTGATGGAGTTGCAGAGACAAAAGAGAGAAGAGAGAGGGAGGGGCATAAGTTTGAAAATTAGATGAATAGGTGAGGGCATTTTAGTCTTTTCAATTCAATTATAATAACTCATTTAACCTTAAGGCATTTTAGTCATTTCACATGAAAAAAACGTTAAAAACTAACAGAATTGGACAGAAAGTACAAAGTGAAAATTTTACACATTTTAGGTGTAGTCAGGTGAAAAAAAAATTTTAGGTGCACCCACCTGAAAAACAGTAATATATAGGGTGTAGCCACCTGGAATTATCCCAAGATTATATTTTCTTTATGGATAATGATATTTTGTTACACCTAACTATAGCGAAATGACATTTTCATATCCTAACTATTTTTCTCTCTTTTTTAGTACCCTGACAGTTTTTTTGTGACAACCTACCTCTAAAATGTCTAATATACCTAAAAAACTCTTGGTTCAATTGAAAAAATAGAATTGAACTAATATTAATATCAAATTGGTTCAAATTGGGTCGGTTCAAACTAAATTCATTGATCCGACCAAGGGTATTTCAGGTATATTAGACAATTTAGATGTAGGTTGTCACAAAAAAATTGTCAATGTACTAAAAAAAAGAGAAAAATAGTTAGGATATGAAAGTGTCATTTCGTTAAAATTAGGTGTAACAAAGTGTCATTATGCCTTTTATTTAGGGTTGGTTTTGAGCTACACAAAGAAAGTTGGCTATTGACACAAAATGCTGTGACACGGCTTAGGAACTGCAAATATATTGGCCTTTAGCCTGAAGATTTAAATCAACAATAGAACGTCCCAAATTTTACTTTTAGAAAGTTTTTAAGATAGATTGGTGTCTTTAAATATTTTCTTTGTCATATTATATCAATTAATTTATGCCTTTTCTGATCAAAGAGAAATTTTATTGCATGATAAAATTACAAGGAAAGATAAAGGCCACAAAAAGTAAAGCCTTAACAACACTAGAAAACAACACAGAACCAACTAAAGTAGACTCATATCATAGATTGTTACAGCCACTTTATATCCAGGAAGACATACTATAGGAAGTAGGTGAGGCTTTACAAGCACTTGTAAAGATCATTTTCTGATTCACTGAGATCTATCTGGTGTTTTTCTGGTGGTACCTTGATTGTAAACCCCTGAAGGATTTTGGATAGTAACATCAAAGTTATGATAGACCCAAGTCTAACCGCAGGACATCCACGCCTTCCGGTACTAAATGTTATGTACCTCAGTTGCGCTTCCCCGATCTCCACTCCTGCATTGTCATCCCTGAGATGACGATCGGGATTAAACTTTAGAGGCTCATCCCAAACCTTAGGGTTTCGACCAAGCTCCCCTTGACTAAAAAGAACTTGACTCCCTTTCGGGATGAAGTACCCGGGAACAACCGCATTATCCATAAAATTATGAGGGAGATTGAATGGTGCTATAGGATGAAGTCGGAATGTTTCCATTACACAAACCTTGACATAACTGAGCGTTGACAAGCCCGATTCTTGAACCAATCTTTCTCTTCCGATGACCTCATCTGTCTTCTCTATTGCCTTTTGAAGGATCCTAGGTTGGTTAATCATGATCTTATTAGGTTGGAAGATCATAGGTTGGAATTGAATATGTGTTGTTTAGTATTTTGTGTTGGCGACGGTGTATAATCCTTGCAGTTCCTAAGTCCAAAGTAACAAAATATCGTCCCAAAACCCATTCTAAACATATATAAACATCCATCTATATCACCTAAACAGACACACCAATAGGTAGTAACATAACTATTAATACCAAATAACCATCCATCTCTTCATAATCATATCCACTCAACAAATAGATTCAGATCCTTACAAATGAAACTCCTAAAATGTTCAGTTTTTTTTTCAAAAAAAATTTAGAAAAAAACTTCAACCAAGTTCATCAAATTTAACGCAATTTGTTCAATCATAGAAACTTAATTCGAGTCCATAGAGAATTCGACAAGGATAAGAAAATCATTTTCTTATAATTTCACTTTAACGATTGTATGCCACTAATTATGAATGTAAACAATAAAATAAACATAATAGATATAATAGCATATGTGTACTGGAAATGATTGAGAAGATCGAGAAAGCAAAAGAGTTTAACGTTCGAGTCCAGCGAAGCGCTGTTTACTTAAGACAAGATTGCTCCCTCTACGACACTGAAAGGTTCACCGAGCAATTGTCTCCCAAGATAAAACGGACTAAACCACTAACGAGTGCTACGAATAGTGGAGTCTGACGACATAACTATTGATTTGTAGTTAAACAGTAGGAGAGAAATGTAGGAAGAAGATTCAAGAAGATGATGAGTTTCAGACAATTTCAATCCTTTAAATAGGAGAGTTGGTATCGTTTCGCACAGGCACGTCTATTCGTAACATGCCTCTTTTAGAAAGGTTGCGACCCTTCAACCATAATGTGCTCCTAATAAAAGCCAAAAGTCATAAGCATGGTTCAATGTTTTGGAATGAACTGATGCTTTCAAAAGACACAAGTATGGTTCAATATTTAGAGTGAAAAGTCACATCCATAGAAAATATATCAATATCAAGTTCAATGAACTACTATCTCATTCAAGACTTGAGTTAGAAAAATGTGATATAAACATGATTCCAACAACGATTACATCATTTTACACATATTTTTTTACAATGCATGTTTCATTTTTACGAACCTACTTTTCATTTATTTAATCATATGTTTTATTTCATATGAAGTCCATGTTTCACTTTTTTACAAAGTACATGTCTCGTATGAAGACATTTTATTTATCTGATTAATTTTTATACACATGAAACCTAACCCATGAAAATGATGGAACTAATAAAATCGATGAAATCAATTCAAAAATGACACCTGAATGAACCATATATCTGTTTTATTTGAGTGGTTTAGTTTCTGCATCAAGAAACAACATCTGAATGTGATTGATACTCAAATGCTTCGATTTCACAATAATTGAATTTATACATATAAATGTGTTTTAATGGAGTATTAGTATCTAATGGCATTTTGTTAATGGTGTGATCACTTGAAACTCCTAAGAAGCAAGCCCTATATATGGTTCCTAGGAAGGGTAGTCCCATTCTTTTTTATCACGGTGCTAATATGACATCCACATTTTCACAACAAATGTATTAAATATGAAATTTTGAGAATAAAATTTTGACATCCACATTTTCAAAACAATTAATATTTATGGTTCTTTCATATTACTCAAAAAGTAACTTATAAATGCATACTTTATAAGAGTAATATCACAATTTATTCGTCCCTACTATTAAATGCTTGAATTAGTTATCTTGTGATTCCAAGTCAAAGCATTCAGTGTTGTACAAATCACTAGGCTTCAATCCGTCAGAAGTGGATTTTTATAACTAGGCTTATCTCATAAACAATCACAAGTCTTATAAACGTTGATGTTAGAAGACTTGTCAGCCTAGCGCCACGTGTTGCGCTAGGATGTCTGCACGACTTGGTCTGGTTCGCACCATATCGAAAGCCTACATTATAAAGCATGATGATGTATCATAATTTTCTATAGGGGTAATTACAGATCAGTACACCCGTCGAAACCTCATTCCAGAATTGGTACCCCAAATTTGTTTTTTTTTTCTCGGTCCCCCAAGTTTGGAAAGTTAACACTTAAGTGTAAATTCTGTTAAATTTAACAACTCTTTTTTTGTAATGACCAAAATGCCCTCTTTACATAATTACCCAATTATATAATTATTTGATGAAATATTGAATGACTATTTTACCCTTTATTAAGTAACAGAGTAAACCATGCTTTGAGGGTAAATTTGTCTTTTCAAGCAAAAAATTAAAATAATGCTGAAGATGGAAAAGATTATATAGAATGACTCTTTTGTCCCTTTTCATCATTTTTGATAAATATTATTCAAGGGTATATTAGTCTTTTAATAAAATTTTTAAAATTATAAATAATTATTCATATCAAAACTCTTCTGCCTTCTTCTTCTTCCTTCCACCATCTTTCACTTCTCCGCCGCCACTTCTTTAATGGAAAATGTTCTTCTTCTTCAACGTCTCGGTACCGTCGACATCTCCCAGGCGTTCACTCCACTTCTGTAGTGGCGCGCGGCGGGGATGCGCATCCACTTCTGACTCACCGATCTCGTCCCCGGCCTTGATTTTCTAGGTATCGACGAGCACGCGGCCAATTTGGGTTTCTCGATTTGCCAGATCTGGGTTCTAGGCTGGGTCGGTCTCGGCCAAATGGAGTTTCAATGCAACAGAGGAGTCTCTGGCCATGTCCTCACCTCCGGCCGGCTGTTAGGGTTCTTCTACCGGAGCTGTTGTGCGAAAACGCCCTCCCCGACCTCGTCCATTAACGGCTTCACATTCAAATCCAAAATAAACGTGTCTTAAGTTTTTGTTGTATCTTGAATTTTTATTGTTTCTAGATGTGAGATTCTTGTATTGGTTGTAGCTTGACAGAGGTGAGAAAAGAGAGAATGTGTGGGGCATTATTTAAAAATTAGATTGATTTATGAGGGTATTTATGTAATTTTCATGTTTTAATACAATAAATTAATCAATTTTTATTTAATTCTTTTATTTATTTATTTATATGAAAAGACAAATATGTCCTTAATCCATTAGTTAAAATTGTTTTTTATTTAAGGGCATATTGGTCATTTCATATGTATAAACTAATTACACTGTTCAAGAGTTAAACACTAAGGGCATTTTAGACTTTTTATAAACACTTCCGTTAGATTTAACATAATTTAGACTTAAGTGTTAACTTTGTAAACCCGGACCGAGAAAAAAAAATCAAACTTGAGGTACTAATCTTGGAATGAGGTTTCGGCGGGTGTACTGATCTGTAATTACCCCTTTTCTATATTATGGGTTATATTCAATGGAAAACCATAAGTTTATATACAAAATTAGGAACCACTATTGATCATTGGATATAAATTTAGAAGGTTGAGATATTTGATGACTCATCAATAACATAGTGTGTAAATATTGATTAATTGTATATTTATTACTGTCATTTAACACCATTATAAGGGTAAATTTGTACTTTTATAACATTATTTATTTTAATTTTTTTTCAAAAAGTCACGATTTCAATTTTATTAGTTCATGAACATTTTCAGTTTTATTATTTCATGAACGATTTTATTGTTTCATTGGTTAATTCACCACGTTTCATGGTTTCATAATTTATATTCCATATTGATGATTTCATGGTTTAAAACGTCAAGTTTCATGATTTCATTAATCATGTTCCGTAGTTTCATAATTTAACTAATAATCTCATGGTTTTATTAATCGAATTTCATGATTTCATTATTTGAATTTTACGGTTTAATTATTTGATTTTTCATAAATGATACATACCAAAATATAAACTTCAAATTTACCGTGAAGTATACAACTTAAAACAATAGTTGGGAAAAAACCATCAATTTATTAATCAACTTTACATGAAAAAAAAACAAAATTCCTCCACGAATCCAAAAGCACAAAATCATCTATGAATATGCCCAATCTGCGATCTCAAATTCTCCAAAAGCACAAAATCCAACTGGCATGAATATGCTCAATCAGCGATCTCAAATTCCAAATAATGAATATGCACTATCCCTCAACATGCCTGTTACATACAAACCCAACATATCAATCGTCAACTTTTTTTGAAATAAATCCAACACATCAATCTCTTCACAACATACAAATGGAAAAATGAACCCCATAGACTAGATTGCAATGGACCCCAAAGACCATATTATCTTACATGTATTGGACCTACATAAGATTTCAAGGCTTATGGACAACGTGGCATGTATCCACCGGATTCGTCACGCTCCCATATGTCATCATGTTCAACCGTCGAGGTCGAACCCCCAAATTCATCTTTAAATAGATAAGAAAAATGTTGCATTAGATAAAATTAATTGCAACAATCTAATAAAAATTGTAAAATTTTAGATATGCAGTGCCTTCAACCTAACTAGCATTCCCAATTATGATTGCTGAAAATATCATAATATCGAAGTCATGAAACGATGAAAAGACAATATATATAAGATGGAACGATGAAAAGATAACATCAATACGATGGAAAGATGCAAAGACAACATATATCCGATGGAACGATGAAAAGAACAGATATATACGATGGAACAATGGAAAGACAAGATTTTCAATCGTAGCTTATTTATGTTGTTGATTTCTTCGTCCATAACAAATCAAAAGCCAAATACATGCTCAAAAAGGGGAAAACATGAACAATATCAGAGACAAGAACGAAGAACCAACCCAAAATGTAAATCAAAATAAGAGATTTTCTTACCAAGCCATAAGATGATTTGAAAATCCATAGATCTCAATCATCAAAATCTGAAAGCGCGACGAGGTGGTGAGGAGAGAACCTGTGGCGACGTGAGTAGAGGCTCTCTTTCTTTTTGCCGATACGTTTCAACCCTGGTTTTATACGCTACAATGATTCGGTGATGCGTTTTGACAGTGGGTTCTACGACACGGTGATTACGGCGATGTGTTTCAACGGTGGGTTCATCGCCGCGGTGGTTTCGGCGATGGTATGAGTTCTACACATGTGCGGAGGCGAGAGGCACAAAGGATGGAGGGCGGAGGCGCGACAACCAAATGATTTTCAACGCAAAAACCGATGAAACTGAATGTATTTAGAGTTTCACAAATTTAATAGACAAATATGCCCTTATTTAATTAATTTTATAATAAAAATAACAATTAATGTAGACCATTGATTGAAACCAGCCAAGGAATAACATACGTTTCTAATTTTGTATCTAAGAGTTAGTTTGTCAAGGAGTGCATCCCCTATATTATTATGTAATATTTTCAGCCGTAGAATTGATATATTTTTTACACGAGAAAACACACAAAACATCATCACAATTTTATTATATACGGACTAGCAATATTTATTCCATTTTATTGAAGAATTGACGTGTGAGCTCAAGAATTTTGGATTTTCTCACAGAAAAATACACTCCTTTAGTTTTCATTAAAAGTTATAGAAAAAGTAAAGGGAAATTGCAGGTTACTATCATGTACTTGTTGAGTTTTGTACCCTAGCACAATGTATTTTCAATCTAATCATGTAATAAAGATTATTAGTTGAATAAAAATCGGCATTCATATTACTAAGTGTTGTAGTAATATCTTAAGTATGATTTGATTTGTATCATTAATGTGTCAACACATAATAGTAGATCTACAGATCAGATAAAATCTTACTTAAGCAGTCCCCGATCAGAATAGCTTCATAAGAAGCGATCGGTATGAGGCTAACTCTAAATGATCACGCTCTACTGATCATGGCCAGTAGGGGGCCAGAGTTAGGTCATAGTATCACCAGTCAGAGGTGATATAGGACGACCCGAATCATGAGTATGTTACATAGACACATTCATGACCATACTCATATGTCGGATCATGAAATCACATCCTCAGACCGAAAGGTCATTGAGGTCAATATGTAATGAGTGACGAGTTTGACTCAGTCTAACGTCTCTTGTAAAAGGGTTACAATAACGGCTGTGATTGGCTCGATCACAAGTTACATAAGTTGACTCAATGGATCGCTGAAGGATTTATCCCTCATACGGACGTGTGAGCATATATCAGTTTAGGCCACTTGATGAGTACAACTGAAATACAATAGCATGGTCATGCAGACGATACGTAGTATCAGTTATAATTCAGTTAACTCAGAATCAAGAAACAGGACAATAGAACGAGGATGACTTGTCTATGCCTCGTGGTTGTCAAAGATATCAAGAGGATAAAAGGATAGATTCATGAACGACAAGGTTAAGTCGAAATCTCGATAATCACAAGCGTTGGGTGATCATGATGTCTTGCTAGAGGCCACTCATGATGGAAAGGGTAAAATGGTAATTTTACCAGTCCGCCGACGTGTCGTGAGCCTAGAGGGTCACACACTTTAGGTTGAGTAAAACGGATGGAATCACATGGAGGAATCATGAGAGAGACAAAATTCGGTTTTGCATTAAACCGAATTAGACCGATTTCGGTTTAGAATTAAACCGGAATCAAGAACGGTTTAGCATGACTAATTAATTATAATCTAATTAAATAGATTTAATTAAATTAGCTAAACTGGGCCTAGCCAGAATGGGCTAAACCAGAATGGGCTTCTCTACACAATTAATTAAAAGCTTTGGGCTTTAAGCCCATTAAGGCATTTAATTAATTAAAAGCCCAAATAAGGTCTATAAAAGAAAAATTTTCAGATCTGAAAATTAAGCAATTTATTTTACAAACCCTAGCCGTCACTCTCTCTCTCCCCTAGCCAGTTTCGGCCGACCCCCTCCTGCCCCGTTCCGTCCGTTTCGCTTGCTTCGATCTTCTAGCAAGGTTCGTTGCAAGTATCCCTAGATTGCTCTTCCTGTGTGGACGATCTTTAGAGGTTACTAAATCCTATTTAGTAAGAAGGAGATTTTGATTCAATGTAATTTATTGAATTTATTCTAGTCTAGATCTCATGTTTAATTCATGATCATCCAAGATCCGTATTAAAACATGGAACTTTGAGGTTAATTTCTTGTATGGGCATGAAATTAATTGTCTGGAACCCTCAAATAATTCCTTCAGTACTACGTAACTTTTGCATGTCATTACCCTATACATTTTTAGTTGCATATCACTACTATAAAGTTTCATTTAGTTGCACCGTCCATCACAGCGTTAAGTTTGAAATAAAAAGTCTATAATAGCCATATATTAAAAAAAATTTAAAAATATCTTTTGAAATTTTTCTTAAAAAAATATTTTTTATCAGATAAATAATAAAACAATGATTTCAAAATTATTTTTTTATAAAAAAATTATTTTTTCAGAAAAATATTAAAAATAAAAAACCACTTTTAACAACGTTTTTTTTTATTTTTAATATATTTTTATAAAATTATTATTTAAAAAAATAATATTCAAATCAGTTTCTTATTATTTATTCTATAAAAAATTTTTAAAAAATAAGTTAAGAAAATAATTTTTTTTTAATTTTTAATTTTTTAAATATAAGAGTATTTTAGTCATTTAATAACTCGTAGTATTTTTAAATACAAATTTAAAAATTATTACTGTCCTATAGACATTAATGATCAATATGCAGCTAATAATAATAAATTATACCTAAGGCATCTCCAATCAAGTTCCATATCTGCATTTTGGGGACTCAAACCATCTCAACCAGTCCCCAAAACTTAAAAACCCCAATCTTATTTTGGGATCCAGCTACATTGAGTCTTCATTTTTGGGGCCTCAATGTATCAGTCCCCATTTATGAGATACTATTATTTTATCCACGTGTATTTATTTATTTATTGAAATATTGTTTTGAAAAAAAACAACAACAGGGCGGAGGCAGAGCTCCGACGAGAGGCCAAATCTGTCGGCGCCAGATCTTGTTTGCCGGAGCCGGCCGGAACCTCGACCATTGCACAAATCTTCTCGCAGGAGACAAAGCACCAAACCAGGCGAGGACGAGAGAAAAAATGAAAAGAATAATCTTCGCCGGGTACCACCTGATTTGATGGAGACACCACGAGAGCGGTCTGGCGAAGGTGTGGAGTGCACAACCCGTGAGATTGAAGAGAGAGTTGGGAGGGAAATAGAGAGAGAGTTTGAAATTGCAGATGCAGAGGCGAAGAAAAAGAAAAAGGCAAAGAGTGGTTATGGTAATATAATTAGGTAATTAATAGTAATAAATATAATTAAGGGTAAATTTCACATTATCCCCTTAATTATAAGCGTGTCTCACATGCCCCATAAGTACAAAATCAATTTGTGAGGTGCCTTAACTATCCAAAAATCTCAGTTTACCTTTTTTTGTTGATTTTTTTCAAAATTTTGTTAATTTTTTGGTGAAATGACAAAAATACGATTGTATTTGAAAAATTAAAATACATAAATAAAAAAAAATTTGAAATTTTTTATTCTATTTTCTTTTACAAAAACAAGGAATAAAAAAATATTTTGGTATTAATTTTTTATTTAAAAATAATTATTTATAAAAGTTAATAAAAATAAAAAACGATGTTTAAAAATACATTTTTATAAAAAAAATTTTATAAAATTATTTTCACTACTAAAAAATTTTATTCTTTATTTTGTACAACGAGAAAATTAGAAAAAAAAGTTTAAAATCATTTTTATTTATTTATTTTAATTTTTCAGATACAAGGGTATTTTTGTCATTTCACAAAAAACTTAACAATAATTTTAGAAAAAGTCAACAAAAAAGGTAAAGTAAGATTTTTGAATAGTTAAGACAACTCACAGATTGATTTTGTAGTTATGGGGGCATGTGAGACACGCGTATAGTTAAAGGGGGTCATGTGAAATTTACCCTATAATTAATTACAATATGAGTTTTTGAATTTAGATTTAAATAGGATTTTTTTTATTTAGAAATTACATTTGCAAGGAAATTATTGGAAATCAACTTAATATCACTGGGCTCAAGAGAAATTAGTGTTACTTGAAAAAGGAAAATAAATAAATATGTTTAATGGTGAAGAGAAATAGTCAAACATATAAGAAATGGAGATGCATTAATATTGTTTAATTGATATATATTAAAAAAGGAATGTGTATGAATATTTAATTAATGACAGGTAAAAGTATTTTAAAACAAAATTATTGACAATTAAATACAAATAATACATATGAAATCATTTTAATTTTAAAATAATGAAAAAATAATATTGATGTGAAAATTAATTATAATTTTGAGACATTGGGTTATAATGAAATGAAAATGGAGGCTCAACATTCCACCCTCATTAATCATGATTTTGAGATTTTGAGACCTTTGAGCTGGAGACATGCAGCTATTTAACTTTCGTTAAATAAATCCAAAATGAGTTGTAAAAAAAATATATTAGGTAACATGCAGTGGGCAACAAGTAATTTATTTCCTTATTTGGCATCTCTAACCTAATCCAAATTGGTTCTGGTTTTGGCTTAATATTTCTTTTAAATCAAAAGCTTCAGTTTGGTTCTCACTGATTCGATTCGGTTAATCGAATTAAATTTTTTATTCGTCTGGTCCTAACCTGGCTTGCCTTGGCTGCCTGGCCGCTTGGGTCCGCTTAGTCACCCACCTGGTTGGTCCAGCGCCTCAGACCAACTCGTCTAGGCTAAATCGGCTCGACAATGGTTATTTCAGTATCTAGGGTGTATCATTTTCATTTTTCACAATACTCCATTCAATTATTTACTTTTTAATCGAATCAGTGGACGAATAAAAATTTTTTTGCTTGGGAAAGCGGATTTGGCAAACTCAAACTTGAGTGTATCAATATTAAAAAATTGGATGATGACACTTTGTTACATTTAACTATAGTGAAATGAAACTTTCATACCCTAACCATTTTCTCCATTTTTTGGTAACTTGTCAATTTTTTTGTGACAATCTAGCTCTAAAATGTTTAAAATACCTAAACTACTATTAGTTTAACGAATTATAAATTGAATTGATTCAATTTTGTTTATCTTTGGTTTATATTTAAGATTTAATTACAATTATGCCCCCAAATGTAAAATTAAATTTGAACAATTTCAAATATGGTTTGATAAATCAAATTGAACTAGTTCTATTCTGATTTCTTAAACCATAGGTATTTTATTCATTTTAATATAAGTTGTCACAAAAAAATTGTTAGGGTACTAAAAATAGTTACGGTAAAAAAATGTCATTTCGTTATAGTTAGGCGTAACAAAATGTCATTATCCCTTGAAAAATCAATAATTTGGTGCAAAAATGTCATTTCTCCTTCATATTAATGTTGTAAACTTGTTGAGCACTTAAAGAGTAGTTTACACTTGACTCGTTAAGTATTTAGTTTGATATCATCATAATCGAGATCGAGCAAAGTTCAAGTTCAAAATTGGACCTCAATTACTAATTATGAGTCGAGGTCCAACGCAACTTTTTAAGAATGGAGTCAAGATGCGGCTCCTTTAATAACTAATTATATATTTTGAAGTTTTAACTAAAATATTTGTATGATATTAATTAATATGCCTAAATAAGGAAACCATTTGTAAAATAAATAACAACTTTTATAAGCTAAATTAAATAAAAAATATATAATTTAATAAATATTAAAAGACTCAACTCGAGATCGATAATCTAATATCAGCACAAATATTTTTTGTTGAGACTTCAAAAATATATGATTAATTATCAAAACGAGTTTGGGCTGACTTTGACTCGCTTATTAAATAAGGTCAACCTTGAGTCATGCTGGATCTCGATTATGATGACATCAAATATTTAACGAATCAAGTGTGAAATTTTTTAAATGCTCAATTCGTTTGCAACATTAATATGGACAGTAATATTTTTGTCTTAAAAGATATTCATATAAATATAATATATGTATAATGTATTACTACACTTAAAATAAAATATATAATCTCCTTTTTTACTGGCACGGTAGACATTTTTGTTTGTCAACAATGTTGGACTCTCACCTTAGCTAGGAAAAGTTTCTTTTCTTTATAAAATTCAAAGAAAAATGAGTCAAATATAATTTTTGAATAGTTTAAAAAACTTACTTTTTACAATTATTTTGAAAAACCCCTCGTAGCCAAATATATTAGAAGGGATTAATTTTCTTTTTAGGGAAAATACGACAAATTATTAAATTATAAAACAAATTAACCCGACATTACACCAGATAGTCAAATCACCAGATGGTAAAGCAAACCCCGCACTATTAGGGGTGGGCACTTTTTTTATCTAAAACCGAATTCGAACTGAAAAATTGAGAACCGTAGATATCATATCATATTTGGGTATGGAAATGAAGAACCAAATTAATTCGGTTTGGTTATGGTTCTGACAGTGCATAGCCGCCAGTTAACCAGTTCATGATACTAATAACACATGTCTAATTTTGATCAAATATTGAATAATTACATGAATATAACATTTGTTAGGTCAACTTGGAATGTAATTGGGTTTGACTGGAAAAAATTAAACAACCGAAAAAAATTTGATTGTAATTAGGTCTAATTGAACATAATTAGGGAAAAAAAATAAAGAACCGAACTCTAGATTAAATATTTAAATATGTCTAATTGGATACAACCGGAAACCGATCCGGTCAAAACCGGAGCGTATCCATTTATTGGGTCGAATTTTGGATATATAAAATGAAGAATTGTTTTACCGGTTCTTACCAGTTCGGACTCGTTCTGGAATCGTGCCAAGCCCTACGCACCATGATCTCAGCTATTGTTATTTAGATCAAACATGACTAATTCATGAGTCATGAAATTACAAGAACAACAAGCAAAATAAAAGATAGCGCAACGATGTGCCACAACCTCGCGGCCTCCACCCCGAATGTGTTGGAGACTCACCGCAAATTCATTACAAGAACCACCCCGAGAACGAAGAGCATAATAACTAATAGCGCAACGAAATACCTCTTGCAAACTTGCGGCCTCTACCTCGAATGGGTTGAGACTCTCCGCAAATCCGTTACAAGAACCACCCCGAAAACACCTAGAGCAAGCCCCTAGTACACCACCACAAATAAACCTACGAAATAAAACGATCGCTTCCAATCATTTTCCCAAATAAAGAACCTCGTGCCATTTGGACCCCCAAATGGCCCAATGGAATGCCACGAGTATGTATTGAAGTTTAAGAAAACCAAGATCCCCTAGTTCGATATTCTTACATAAATCTGCCAATCGACGCCAGGAAATCCTGATCCCTCCTAGTTCCCGTCTCCCCTCGTAGATGATATCAAAGTAATACCCCCTAACCGTACTATCACAAACCTCCACCGTCGATCCCAACCACCGGCCTCAGAAACTCGACCTCTCTCCCACAAAGCTATCACCTCCTAAATTTCATCACCTTTTGAGTCCCAGACATGCAGAATCAGAAGAGATCGCCCTCCAAAATCCTAGAATCGCAGACTCTGATCAGAAGCCGCGCCGTGTACCTATCCTATTTGGCAAGACAAACCCTAATCATAATGGTAGGGAATAGACCATATTTTTAGTTAACAATATAAAATGAAGTTGAGAGTGATAAAAATTAAATTGAAATAAGCTTATGAATCAAGGAGACATAATTAGGAAAAGTTTCCCAAAGATACAATCATCATATATTAAAATTCCAAACAACACATGAATTAGATTACAGAACTTGTCGTGGACTTACTTACGACAACCAAAACAACACACGTCAACAACATAGGCAGATAATTAGCAATCTTTGTGCAAATTATTGGTGACCAGCACAAGTTTAAGATGGAACTTATATACGGTTAAACTGTTTTAAACATTATATATACGATTAAACTAATTTGATTTACAAAATCATTTTTTTTTGTTATTTAAGTTCTATAAGAACATATGGAATGCAAATTAATTTTATTTATAGGACATTAATTAGTATTAATTCTACTACAGCTTATATGTTCAAGCGGGTGAGTGTGATGCGGTTGCATCACAGTAGTATTCGACGGATAATAATTGTTTCTTTGTTTTGGGATGCAAATGAAACAAATAAGAAGTTGAACCAGTAAAAAAAAGACTACATGGAAGATGTCACGGCTGTGAAACGAAGCCATAACACATTTAATTTTTTACCAATTCGATATATATGTGAAAATGTTTGAATTTTATCACTTAATTATGATCCCAATATCTGATCTCTAATTTGTCAAAACATGAATTGAATAGTGTCATTATTAGGGTTGCTAATTGCCATTGCATGTGTACATTTGAGACTTGAAGAGGAAAAAAAAAGCAAAAGTGTAAACATCATTTACAAAAGACATACAAAATGTCGACACCTAATTTTCAAATTATTTGGCTCTTTCCTCAAAACTTCCCAACATGCTCATGGGAAAATGTTTTGTTTTTATCTTTTACAAAGTTACAATCCATTATATGCATTGCACCAACTTTACATTTAAATTTCAACAATTTCAGAACAACAAATTTGGCTCCCTAATACAGTCTTTTTTTATTACTTCAAAAAAATACAGTTTTTTTTTATTACTTCAAAAAAATACAGTTTTTTTATTATAAATTTAATAGTACTAAAATCCTATATTAAGTTTCAGAACAACCAATATGTTTGTTTCAGTTCTATACTCTTTTTTCTAATTTCTTTGTAAGGGTCTTATGTTTCTATTAATGATTTTTATAAACCCATGTTCTTGTTTTACTCATTCAAAATATGGAAGAGAGATAGCATTAAAAACAAAAGATATTTTCACAATATTTACCCCAATAATAATATTTTTTGCAATCTCATTTCATAATCACAAATCCTAATCAATGAATGCATTTAATTACTACCACTATCTTGTATCTTCACCAACTCCAGGGGGGGCCCAGACCACATGCATTGTCTGTCTTAAACCTCAAACCATCCACATAATTATGATCAGGTAAACTATGAAATGTTCCAAATTAACTTTTACAACTGATGCAAGAGAGAAGAAGTTCACACAGTTATAATTATACATGTGAGGTTCTGATCTGAATTGCTAATTTTGTTGGGTGGAAATAATGGGATAGAGAGGTGGGCCATTTTTGACTTTTACTATGCTGCTTCTTTTGTCACCTTAGGTATACACACTCTTAATTTATCACCTTTTGTTGATTTCTGTATACAAATCAATGTATCCTTTTTGTGAAAGCCAAGTTTGAACTCATGTTCTATTGTTACACTCACGATAGAGCTAGTGTAGAAAATATTATTGTTATAATAATATTATAAATATATATACCTTTATTTATAGAAGCAATATAAAAATCATAATATACAATTGAATAGAAAACCCTAATTATCAGGCAATAGGAATAATATAGAATATGAATAAAATATAAGAAATATAAAATATATAAAAATATTCTAAAAGTCTCCCTCAAACTCAAATCGGTTGTAATCACCGAATTGAGTTTTGAAAAGCTTGACCATCTTGAGTATCACTGCCATTTTTTTCATTAGTAACGGCGTACGCAAATACACCGTTACAGACCAAATATACGTCGTTACAATTTGTAACGGCGTACAAATGTACACAGGACGCCGCTACACCAACACGACGTCGTTTTGGCGAGCCGTTAACGGCGTAACCGTCGTTGACGCCGTTAATTTTGTAACGGCGTATTATTTGAGAAAATACGCCGTTACTAATTAGACGGTGCCGTTTAAACGACTTGACACCGTCAAATTAGTAACAACGTATTTTCTCAAATAATACGCCGTTACAAATTATTAAAATAATATTTTTTAAACCCACTTTGTAACGGCGTACCCTATATAATACGCTGTTACAATTTTTTATTTATTAAAAAATAAAAACCGAATAAAAATTATATATTAAATAATTTTTTGCAGATTATTCGGTTTTTATATACAATTTTTATTCGGTTTTTATTTTTTGCAGATTAAAATTAAAAATTAAAAATAAAATTAAAATTAAAATTAAAATCCAAATCCAAATCCAAATATATAAAAATTACAATTGTTTAAATAAAAATGACATAAATTAAACTACGACGGTGGAGGACCAAAGTTGGAGAACATGTTCGGGTCGTAGGGGGGCAGAGAAGGATTGGCTATTCGCATCTGCTCGTACATCCATTGAAAGCTTCTTCGTTGAGCTTCCAAGTTTCTTTCTTGAGCTTCGAACCTCTCATCTTGCCGCGTAATATGCTTCGTCGCCTGGCTGAACCTAGTTTGCATATCTTCGAACTCCTCTGCAGACATACCGCTGGAGGACTGGCCACGTTTTCTAGGTCTGGACTGTACCTGGTAATCATCTCCAAATCCCCGAATTTTGCGTCCTCGGGGGAATTGGGCATCTAATCGTCCCGCGACAAGCTTGAGGTCGTGACAATGCTGATTCGCTAGCATCATCACTTCAGTCTCCTCCGCTTCGGTCATCCTTCTTAAGTTTTCGTGCTGGTCTGTATTGGCCGGGTCCTACCTCCAATCCAGCAACGCCCTCTTAAGGTATATCTGTATGAAAAAAAAAAATGAAATTAATGAAAAATTAATAAAGTAGAAAAAAAAATATTAATATAACCTATAAAAAAACTTACGCGTTTCGGCTTGTTGTCCTCCTCCTGTAACAGTTCCGCCTCAGAAGCATCCTGTTCCGGTTCCCGATTAACCAAAAGCCAAGTCTCAATCTTGGCGGAGATATTTGTATTTCCCGACTCTTCTCTCTCCATCCAAAGAGTCTGATATGATTTCCGGCCGGATCGATAGTTAATCTTGTTGCCGCTCAAGCGTATTTCACTCATATGTTGTCCAATACTACCTACACCCTAGACATTGAAATGATTACAGAATTAGAATTAGAATTAGATAAATGTTTCATACAAAGTGTATGAAAGTAAGAAAATACCTCGTTATCGTCAAAGTGTTTGACGAGCCACCGCCATTGTGCTTTTTTCCCTCTAAATATGTTGGGAATGCCATTGCGGTTCAGATAGTCAGGCGAGACGTACAGTTTGTACCATGCCTTCATATTTGATTTCCGCTCTTTATAAGCGGACCACGCCGTCTCGCGAATCCACTTTTTGAGTGGATCTGAATCTGTCGGCAATTCATAGTACCGCTGTCATAAATAAATACATATTTGTAAATATCCAAGTTATTTAAATCCGGGCGATAAATTTAGAAAGTTTTGAAATTACCCGAATTTTTCTCCAAAATCTACGATACTCGGACATAGGAGGATCGCAAAACAGCTGGTAGGAAGCGTCGCACTCGCGTGCAAACTTACCTACAATATGTTTAATCTTCAAAATAGTCCAGGCCTCGTTGATTCCGGGGGGGGGGGGGGGGGGGGTGGGGGAAATACTCCACGGACGCTGTAAGTACGCGTCCCAAAATAATCCCAAAGGCCCCCCGTTCTTGGATATTGCCTCTTCTTCCAAGTCGAGACACACGTCTTGTTTTGGATCGACGTCCTTCCTGGCCATCCAGCTCTTGGTATTCAAGCAATTCGGCTGCAGCTTGAAGTCGAAGTACAGCTCCTTATCCGGCGTCTCGTCCCACTCTAGGGAAACAAATCCGTATTCGTTCAACGGTGGACTAGGCGTAGAGGATGCTCCTACATTCGAGGGTTCGCAACCCATGAAAGTAGGCGGCACAACCTGGTAGCCCCAACCGAAATCGGGGGTCGGCTGTGGAGGTAAGGGAGTGTAGCAATCCCCATGATCAGGGGACTCCCCACCAACAGGCGGCGACGGAGGCGGTGTGTCGAGCGCCGATTGCTCGTAAGCCAAGAAGAACTTCGGGTCCATTAACTCATGCCTCGGTGCCCGAGCATGAGGCTTCTTCTGTCGTTGATTTGAATCGCTTGATGAGGAGGCCATTATATCTAAAGACGATTTAAAATTTATTAATCGTCAAAAAAATAATTTTGAATTTTACAAATTACCGAAAATGCCCCTAAGGGACATTTCCGTAAAAATTACCGAAATGCCTTAAGGGCATTTCCTTCATCATTACGGAAACGCCCTTAGGGGCATTTTTTAAAAAATTACCAAAAATGCCCTTAGGGGCATTTCCTTCAAAATTACAGAAATGCCCTTATAGGCATTTTTTAAAAAATTACCGAAATGCCCTTACAGGCATTTTTTTTTTAAAATTAACAAAATGCCCCTAAGGGGCATTTCCTTCAAAATTACAGAAATGCCCTTAGGGCATTTTCATACAAATTACCATAATGCAATCTAACATATTCAAATTCAAATTTACAAATTCAAATTACATATTCATATTGAAATCTAATTTACATATTCAAACTACATATTCAATCTAATTTACAAATCCTACAAATTTTATAATTTTACCAAATTTAAATTAACATATTCAATAAAACTAACAAATCTAACATATTTAACATATTTAACATACAATTATTGTTCAATATACAAACTATATTTAACATACAATTAGAATTTAACATACAATTTAATTAATATACAAACTAATTAATAATTTAACCCTAAATAAATGAGAGTTCAAAATACTTACCAGATCTGGAAGAGGAAACGGCGACGGAGACAGAGGTGGATGGCCGGAAAACTTGAAGGTAGAGAGGCAGTGAGGCAGTGAGTGAGGGAGAGGCAGAAGAGATCAGAAGAAGAAAAGAGGCAGAGAGCGAGGAGGAAAAAGAAGAGGGGTTGGGTCATTATATACCCAACTTTTGTAACGGCGTATATAAGGTAGATACGCCGTTACTAATTTAGTAACGGCGTATCTACCATAAATACGCCGTTACAAAATCCCCAATGGGCAAAAATCTCAACGGGAAGATTTTTAACCGTTACCCAACGGATTAAACTTAGTAACGGCGTATAGGCAAGATACGCCGTTACAAAAAAAATTAGTAACATCGTATCCTCCCTATACGCCGTTACTAATTTTTTGCCCGGGGAAATGAAAATTTTGGCGCGGAATTGAAATTTTCGCCAAAATTTCAATTCCCGCTCAATTTGTAACGGCGTATCTGACCAATACGCCGTTACTATTCCAAACCCTAAATTAATATTTTATTCGGTTCGAACGATCGTGATTGATCGGGAGTGTTCCCGTGGTTTGATTTTTCTGAAATTTGAAGTATATCACTTCAATGACATTTCCAACATGTTTAACGGTTTGGATTATTATAAAAACATTGAATTGGACTACACGTTCAATGGAGTTAGCGTTTAGGGTTTCCCAATCTATACCCTAAACTCACTCTTTCACCGAAAATGATTAGTGTCTAAAATCATGTTTTAATCCAACCGTACAGATTGAAGCGTAATACTGTTGTCGCTCATATGCCAAATTTGTAGTCAAAATTTCACACGTATAAACCTCGATCTAAACCGATCACCCGTAAACACATCCGTAAGTAATGGTCAAACCTCCGTTCATGTTATTTCCTTCATGATTTTCGTTACGAGGTTTTCAATTTTAGGTAACGTATATGATATGTAGGTAGTGTAAAATGTTTATTCCCAATTCGGTAGTCATTTAGTATATGAAACGGGAAGTCAATATCGAAGTCAAGCGTTGAAGTCAACAATCTTGACGTTTTCATGGTCAAGTTTGGTGACCATTAGTAATGGCGTATTATATTAGTCAAGAATACGCCGTTACTAATCCTCAGACCTGGAAATTTTTTTCCAAGGGCTTGTTTTCATGGTAGAGGCTTGTTTTTGTGGTTTTTTCTCCTAAACTTTGTTTTTCCAAAAACCGAATTCACAAAGTTATCTAATTCTGAAAAATGATGAATGCGTGGAAATGTTTACGGAAATGAACTAATTTATTGATAGTCGGTTAAATGCCGTTAAATACATATTTCTCTAACTATCTGAGTTGGCCGAATTGTAATCTTCATGCCCTTCCATATTATCTTCGTCCTCGTTGTCTTCGTCCTCATTGTTTCCGTCCTCGTTATATCCGTCCTCGTTGTCTTCTTCCTCTGAATCAGCTGTAGAGTCAGGCCGTGGATTTTGGTGTAAGTATCTCAAGTCGATCCTTACACCACCCGGTCGCACCATGTCAATTCGATCTTCTTGGTACGGTTCATCTACTTCGAACTCCGGCTCTTCATCACCTGCACGAGTTAAAGTGCTCGGTTTGTAGTGACTTCTATGAGAGACAACGTTGACAACCTTCCACGAAGTCGCAAAGTTTGCCACATCCGGGTCGTTGATGTAGTACACCTGTTTCGCCTGTATAGCAAGGCAAAACGGGTTTTGTTTATAACAATCCGTGGAAGTGTTTACGGAAATGAAATCATTGTCGTCCTTTCTCACGGTTCGTTCGTCGTACCACCGACACTTAAACAAAACGACTGGCATGCTTTCGGAATAGGTTAGGAAAACGACGTCCATAAGAACACCGTAGTAACATATTCCGTTTGCTTCAATCATGACCCCTGAATTTTGATTTCTCCGGCCTTGGTCGATTCACAACGTTAATAATTTCACACCATTCACAGTACACTGTGAATAAATCGCCGAAGAACAAGGATCTGCAGATAGTAGTATCAACTCTCGTTGTTCCCCTCGACCGGCAATCTGCATATTAAATTCTAATATTAGTTGCAGTAATTAAGCTGTATGAATTGTAACATAAGAGATATATTGTACTTACAACTTTTCCCCACTCAAACATGAATGACATAACTCGGTCCTTTAGAGATTTTCTAGGGAATCTTTGAATGAATCCTGCTCGATGTGATTCTACGTACTTATCTGCTTCGTCACAATTCTCAACCACAGTCCAATTCGCCCAGAACATCTCGGATACGCTCAATTTCTCGTTTTGCACCACGCTTTTTTACTTGTACATGTGGGGAAACAACTGATAAGTGGAAACCTAGAGCTGGACTAACAAATATTTTCCTGGCTGAAGTGGCGCGGTTTAGGTACATCTGAATGAAGGTGACAGACTCGTGCATCAAGTACTGTTGAGCTATACAACCTTCTGGATATCGAGGGTTTGGCACACTTTTCTTGTACACGCCAAGTTGCCTACATTCAAAATATGAATGTTAATGTGATATTCGATTATACATTTCAATGGTAATTGGAAATGAAATTACCGAAGAGAAGGATCATACCGTTCAATTGGAAACATCCAAGTGAAATGAACTGGGCCGGTCCACATAACTTGATCCGGTAGGTGTAGTAGCAGGTGAACGATAATGGTACAGAATGATGGAGGGAAGATAGTTTCCAACTTACAGACTAAAACCACCATATCTTCGTGCAATTTTTTTAGTGTTTTCTTCAACGGCTCCCTCGTGCACAACACCTGGAACACGCTGCCGAGGTCTGCTAATGCTTCTGCCACATGAGTTGGAACGTACTTCCGAATGACAAGGGGGAAGATGCGTTGGATAAGCATGTGACAATCGTGGGTCTTAAGTCCGAGAAACTTTTTCTCAGCAGGATTGACCTTGATCTTCAAACTTCCCGCATATCCGGAGGGGAACTTCACTGCTCGGATATGTTCAACTACGGCCTTCCGGTGTACACCCTTGACCCCATAAGGCGCATCAGGGAGCTCCCCGTCCTGGCCCACCCATTGGTCTTGGCGCACATTCTGTTCCTCGTACATTCTCCTCGCTTTCTCGTCATCTTTAGTCTTCCCCGCTAGTCCGAGAACTGTACCTATGACGTTGTCGCACACATTCTTTTCTATATGCATTAAATCCAACGCATGTCTCACTTTGTGAGTTTTCCAATAGGGCAGCTGCTAGAAAATGCTTTCATGAGACCAACAGATAGCTAAACCAGTTCGTTTATTGTGCTTCGGGTGTAGACTAGGCTCGAGGTAAGTATGACGCCTAATAGCCTTCAGTATGGCAGTCCCTGAATACCGCTTAGGCCTTCTACGAGTCTCGATCTGCTCATTAAATGCCTCCGGGACAAAGCGCAGTGGGTGCTTCGAAGGTAACCACCTACGCGCACCTTGGTAAGATACTCTTGAGTTACTGCGTGATGAGTCGATGTTGTCCAAACATAAGGGACATGCCTTGTAGCCTTTAGTGGTCAAGCCACCCAACATTCCCAAACCCGGAAAGTCACTGATTGTCCATATCACAACAGCCCGCATTATGAACGGCTCTTTCTTGAAAGCATCCCACGTGACAACTCCGTTCGTCCACAATTGTTTCAACTCATCAATCAATGGACGCATAAAGTTATTCAAACATTTACCAGGTGATTTTGGACCTGATACCAACATGGTGAGGATGTTATACTCCTTCCGCATAGCCATCGAGGGCGGAAAATTCAACGGGACAGCAACTACAGGCCACAAACTGTAACTTGCAGCATTAGGCCCAAATGGAGAAAACCCGTCGGATGACAAGGCCAGTCGCACGTTGCGGACTTCTTCCGAAAATTGAGGATATTTCTTGTCAAACTGAATCCAATCAGCACCGTCCGATGGATGTACTAATACGTCATCGTCCTCCTTCTCCCGCTCACCGTGCCATCGCATCCACTCAGCCGTCTCTTCCGCAAGATATAACCGTTGAAGTCGAGGAGTCAATGGGAAGTACCACAACGTCTTCTTCGGAACTAATTTTTTCCCTTCCATAGTACACCGTGGTTCTTTACAAACTCCACATTTTTCCAGAGCGGAGAACTCTTTGTAATACAAAGTGCATCCGTACAAACATGCGTCGTATTTCACGTGTGGCATTTCGATGACCTTCATTATCTTTTTCGCAGCTGCGTAGCTAGATGGAAACGAATTAGGTTGTGGTAACATACGACATTGCTCTTTCGCGACCTGGGTAAAAGCCGCGTCTGACATCCCGGTGCTCTGTTTGATACACAACATCCTTAACATCGCTTCCAAAGAAGTATCCTCACTAGTGACAACGCTTGTGGTTTTGTACAACGGCTGTTGTGACTCCGTCACCAACCGGTTGTACGCCGTCATCTTCGCTTTAGCAAGTCCGGCCTCGACTTCGGTCACCGAACTTATCTCCAGTTGTGGGTCCTCGTCCTCGTACTTATCCTCGTCGTTCTCGCCTTCATCTTCGCCAATCCTTACATCTCTACATGGATCTACATCATTCACGAACTGATGCACCGGATCGACGTACTCTGGAGTGTGCGCCGACATCGAACAAGGGGGATTATGCGAACTTGACGGGAAACTCATATCTATATTTTGGCTCGAACTAGGCCGACTCGAACTAGGCCCTCTAGCTTCGCCGTGATGGATCCACACATTGTACGATGTAAGGAAACCTTTCTTCAATACATGATCGCAAATAGTGTCCATATCGTGCCAAGAATAATTACAACATCTAGTGCACGGACACTTGAAACGTCCCACGCCATCTGTTTGCGCGTTTCGTCTCGCAAATTTGACGAAACTGCTTAATCCGTTCATCCACTCCTCACTCATCTTACAGGATGTTATCCACCCACGATCCATTCTATATATTATACAAATAACTACGGTTAATAATCAATTAGAATTGACTATATTTATCAACTATAACAACAATTAAATTATTTAATTATTATCATTATAACAACAAAATTAATGAAATAATCTACGTGTATTTAACCAAAATTAATAAAATACATTACATAATGAATTATTAATAAAAAAAAATGTACGTACCTGCTAATATGGAGAATGATGATATGAACCGTAGTATTTTGAGAGAGAGTTGTCGAAAAATGGAGATGATATTACGGAAATGCCCTTGTCGGGAAATATAAAGTAGGAGAGAATTGGGAGAAATATGTGGGGAGAATGGGAGAAGGTTATGTGAAGATTTATACATTGATTTTGTAACGTCGTATTTAGGTAAATACGCCGTTACTAATTAACGGTAACACAACGACAGAACGGTAACAAACGCATAAATACGCCGTTACTAATTAACGGTAACACAATGACAGAACGGTAACAAACGGTAACATAACGGGAAGAACTTGTAACGGCGTATTTACCTACATACGCCGTTACAAAATAGAAAGAGTAACGGCGTACGTAATAGTATACGCCGTTACTATAGAAAAATCTGAAAGTGTATTTTGAATATGAGACGGTTGATATGGTAAGTAGATATAGGTGCCCTAAGACACTTGTAGATATATGTAGGTGCTTTGAGACACTTGATGATAGATGGTGTGACGCACCCGTTGGGGCGAATTTCAGATTTGGGAAATTCGGATAAAAATCGGATTCGGGGCGGGGACGGGGCAAGCTAAAAAGAATCGGGGTGGGGACGAGATCATAAAATCCGTCTCAAATCCACCCTGTTGCCATCCCTGACACTTGATGAGAATGTGTTGTGAGACACTTGATGATAGACGTCATAACACACTTGTAGATAGGTGTCGTGAAACACTTGTAGATAGGCGCCGTGAGATACTTGTAGATAGATATAAATAGGTGGATGACGGTGTCAGATGGTGGATGACGCCACTATCTAGAAACTAATGATTAGATTGTCTTGCCTTGGTCACTCGTTAGAACCATGACTAACGAGTGGGCATGACAATAATTTCAACGGAAGTTTAATTAGGATCAGTACGGCTCTGATCCCATGATAAAATTAGTGTAAAGAATATCATTATTGATAATAATGTTGTGAATACATAAGCCCATATTTATAGAGGCAATAAGAAAATGTTAATACACAATTGAATAAAAAGGTCTTAATTATTAGGTAGTAGGAATAATCTAGAATATGAATAAAATTAAAAAATATCAAAAATATTCTAACAAGCTCAAACAAGTGAAACAACAATTTTGTCAACTCGATTCTGTTTTTAGATGGTCACTTCTTTATATATAACCTTCTAACTGTGAAGCAAAAATTTACGAAAACGACACCACACTCGTCTCGTCTCCAATTTCTAACGTCTGTACTGTATATTCCAATTTGGGAATATATTCATATGAATTTTGGACATATTTCAGTTTTAGTAGTTCTAAAGTCAAAATATTCAAAATTAGGCCCAAATATTTCGACTAGACGACTACAAAAGTGTAAAACCACTAAATCTTCCTTCTCATTAGACGACCACAAGAGCAAATTTAACATTTTTGATAATTGTGGAGTCATCAGTCATGTACAGTGCACATGGCCGAATTTCAACATATATTACACATAAAGTAACAATGTGAATGTTATGTTCACATGTGAGTTTAAAGTTTCACATCAAAAGATTACAAGGTATAATGAGGGTTTATATACACATTGGACAATAGACCCAACATGCTAGATTTTTGGGTTGAATGTGAGATATAATGTGTGTATGAGCTTTACTTGGGTGTTCCTTCTAAGAAAGGCCCGGATCTCCCCAACAGTGATATCATAACTTGGTTCGGTAGACTCTCCTATTTAAGTGGGTCGGGTATTCTCCTATGGCTTGTAAGACCGGGACCATGATCGCGAGGCTCATCGCGTCTCCCTATGGTGGAAGGGGAGATTGTTATGTTCACATGTGAGTTCAAAATCCCACACCGGAAGATTACAAGGTATAAGGAGTGCTTATATACACATTGGACCCTAGACCCAACATGCTAGTTTGGTAATTAAGGCTTGGATCTCCCCAACAGTAAAAATTAAAATTAGTTAGGGTTTTTTAGTTAGGCGTAGCAATGTAAAAATGATGTATAATTAGGTTAGGTGGGTTAAAGTGAAATTACCCTATTCCTTGTACCTAAACTTTTTATTTTAATGGGAAAATGTCGCTTACCTTCTTCGTGTTTTACGCGTTTTTCACTTACCTCACTCGCTTGACAAATGCATTCTGAGAGGTCCCCGAACTTTCAAAAATTCTCACGGAGGCCCAACGCCATTAGTGTTTGGTCAAAAGTCAACTATTTTTTGTAAAAATGACAAAAATACCCTTTGAAGATTTCTCACGTACATCCCTCGACTTCTCTTCCCCTTCCCTCTGCTTCAGCCGTCGCCAGTGAAGCTCGACTTCTTCAGGAGGCCGGTGGACCAGTCGACGTGGTCAAAGAAGAAGACGCCGTCGACGACACAGTGTTGGCGGCGACCTTCCGGTCGAGAAACTCTGCTAAGTCGCAATTGAAGGTCCCGTCGGGTCGCCGGAGAAGGTTGTAGGCGAGCTTGAAGTTGGAGAAGACCCACGTGCTCAGAGGCACAACTCTCTGCAAAATTCGAACTGGGTATCAATTTATTATTTAATTTCACAATTCATGGTTGTGGGTGTATAAATAAATGTTTGAAGCAAACATCAATTTCTCTCTACATATACAATTTTTCTTTTTCTTTTTTACCAAACAGAATTTACAGCAACAAACGATGGCGAAGAAGAGGAAATCAGACGCCACACGCCTCGACGAGGTGGATCAGACCATGCACACCACCTTTTGCGACGCCGCCAACTCTCTCTCGCAGCTCTACACGCATGCCATGAACCACCAACGCCTCTCCTTCCAAGCTGGAGAGCTTCACTCCCTGGCTCGTTTCGATTTCTTCGACCCGATTCGGTTTCTGCGATTTGGGTTCTCTTCGATGAGTTCGTGTCTTTGTTGGGTGTTCGATTTGACGATTGGATTTTTTATTATTTTTGTGTAGGTGTGTGTTTGTTTGTTTGTGGCTGGGAAGACGAAATTGGTAGATGATTTTTGGGGGTTTTGTGTTGTTTGATGTTTCAATTAAGCCCAAATGCTTGTTTAAGTGAGAGTTTTGTTCTGAGTTTTTAGTTCTTTGCTGAATATTTGTTGCATTGAAATTTACTTTATCTAATTTAGATATGGTATCAATTTAATTTCTCTGCCCAAAGAGATTGGGGCAGAGAAGAGAGGGTGAGGGCGGCAATTTTTTGAAAATTTAATAATTAGTTGAGGCTATTTTGGACTTTTAACAAAAGTATTAATTTCGTTGAGCCTCTATGAATTTTTTTGAAAGTTCGGGGACCTCTCATAATGTATTTGTCAAGCGAGAGAGGTAAATGAAAAACGCGTAAACCACGAGTGAGGTAAGTGACATTTTCTCTATTTTAACTGTTAGCTTTCTACTCTTAATAAATAGGGGAAATTCCACTTAGCCCACCTGTGAAAGATCACTTTTTCACTTACCACCACTAGAAGATAAAATTGGTCTATGGAGAACCTGAAGTTGTCGACTTTTGCACTTAACCATAACACTGTTAACTCAAAAGTGAAAAAGTCCAAAATGCCCTCTATTACTTTCTCAATTTTCTTAATGGATGAGGGTATTTTTGTCCTTTCACTTACACAAATAAAAAATTAATTTGATAATTTAAAAATACAATTTTACCCTCAAATGAATAATAATTATAATTGATGGATGGAGGGTATTTTTGTCTTTTCATTTACACAAATAAAAAATTAATTAAAAAATAAAATAAAATGTGAAATGACAAAAATATCCCTGTCTTCAACCTTTGTTCCCTTCTCCACCGCTCCAGCTTCGTCGCCGGCGGAGCCGCCTCCAGCAAGGCTTCCCGGCGACAGTCCTCACTGCCATGGGCGTCGTCAATGACCCCACTAAGTGCACTAGTGGTTCGTTTGACCATTCTGAGGAGGTGGGCGGAGGTGGAGGTCGGGCTGGACTGGGCTGGGCTGGGCTAGGCTGGAAGAGGGAGGGCTGGAGGAGGGGAGAGAGGTGGGGTCGGTCCGATCGCTCAGAGCTGAGCTTGAGCAGATCGGAGCTCGACCTCCGCCCAGGAGGCGAGCTCGAGCTCCGGCCCTCCTCGACCTCCGCCCACCTCCGCCAAGAGCCGAAGCGACCTCCACCCACCTCCACACAGCTCCCCCATCTCCGACCGAGCTCCGACCCTCCGCCTCCCTCCGACCCTCCGTCTCCCTTCCCTCTTTCAGCCCAACCACTCCTCGTGCCCACTGGTTCGAGCTCCGGCGACGAAACCAAGAGGAGCAGCCCAGCCCGACCCGACCTTTCTCCCCTCTTCCAGCCCAGCCCAGTCCGACCTCCTCCTCCGACCAGCCGTCCTCCTCCTCCCACAGGAATATTTTTGTCATTTCATCTTTTATTTTAATTTTTAATTTGTTTAAATGAAAAGACAAAAATAGCCTTCATCCATCAGTTATAATTATTATTCATTTAAGGGTAAAATTTTATTTTTAGATTATCAAATTAATTTTTTATTTGTGTAAATGAAAAGACAAAAATACCCTCCATCCATTAATGAAATTGAGAATGTAATAGAGGACATTTTAGACTTTTCACTTTTGAGTTAACACCGTTATAGCTAAGTGCAAAAGTCGACAACTTCAGATACTCCATACACCAATTTTATCTTCTGGTGGTGATAAGTGAAAAATGATCTTTCACAGGTGGACTAAGTGAAATTTTCCCTAATAAATAATATGGAAAATTTCAGTTTACTATGTCCAAGTATGCACGAATTCAAATTTATTACCCAAATTTGAATTCGTCGGTACCTCAAATTTTTTTGGCACACTTAAGTTCCGTTAAACATAATAGAAATATTTTTATTAGTACGAAATAGTCTCACAATAATATTTTTAAATAATATTGATGAATTTGAAATTGTCATTTTGCCTTCACTTGAATAGCAAAAGGACCTTACGATTTAAGAGTACATTTGTCTCTTCAATTAGCAAAGGTAACAAAATAAAATTAATTGAAAGAAGCCGAAAGTGCAACAAAAAATAGTAGAGCTACAAGCTTGGTGCTGATGAGACTGTTAAAATTGCAGGGAGGAGAGTGAGAGAGCATCAAGCAATAGTCATTTTTGTTCGGGTGGAAACTGCAAATCAGCACAGATCTCCGATGCCCACTTCTATAAATCATATATTCTTTTCAATTTGTCACTTTGCATCTCGAATTTACGATCTGGAACCGTTAAAAATTGCAACCTTTGATAACACAATACCCATTAAAAATCAGCACACATCTCTGATACCGAATCAGCAACAACATAGGCAGCTAACTAGCTTTGTGCCAATTATAAGTGACGGGCACAAGTTTGAGAGACAACTTGTTATGATCCGATGCGGAGTCAAAGCCAATCGGCAATTTCCAGTCAAAAGAATGCAACAAGTTAGCGAGCGCGAGTTCGACCACCGCTACTCCAAAAGACATCCCGGGACATATCCTCCTCCCCGCCCCGAACGGCAGGAACTCGAAATGCTGACCCTTGTAATCCACCGCGTTGTCCTCAAACCTCTCTGGGTTGAACTCTTCGGGCTCGCGCCAAGCATTGCCATCTCTGGCTATCCCCCAGGCGTTCACCAGAACAAGTGTCTTCGGGAACACATTGTACCCGTCGATCTTGAAGTGGGACGTCGTCTCCCTCGGGATCAGCAGCACTTCGGGAACGTGCAGTCTTAAGGTTTCCTTTACTACCTGATAGATAATGATTTGAGCCCCAGTTATTATAGAGCGAAAATAACAAATTTTACTTAAACCAACCGCGTTATAGTAAGTACCATCTTTAGATATGGAAAATGCTGGAGATCGCTCTCGGAAACTCTTCCTCTGTCGCCTACGTGCGCCCTGATCTCGTCTTGAGCTTTCTTCATAACCCTGGCGTTCCTGCTCAGCTCCGTCATAGCCCAAGTTATTGTTGTTGCGTTGTTGTCAGAACCACCCAAAAGTATATCCTGGTCACACAAATTAATAATTAAGAGAAATTGTTGAAATTTGAGTGTATGAAATGAAATGTGAGTTTATATACAGACTAGACTCCAACAGCTCCATCATAACAGAAATAAAATAGTTACCATGATGATGGACTTGACGTGCTCTTGTGTGAAATCTGGATCCTTAAGCAGCACGTCCACAATATCTTCTTCATCGTCTCTTTTTCTCTTGTGATGATCAATGACTCGGAGGCAGAAAGCCTCCGAGTCACGGAAAACCCTCTCGAGCTTGCTGTGGACGCCCGTGAGCCTGTCAATGACCCAACCCACGCGCGGGAAGCAATCGGACGCACACAGGTTCAGGACCGCATACTTGACGTCCTGAATCAGCCGTTGGTCGGCCTTGGTGACATGGAAGCTCTCCCCAAACGCAACCTTGCAGACCAAGTCGACGGCGAGATGGAATATCTCGTCGCCGAGATTAACCTCAGAGCCCGAGGAAGGAATAATGGAGTCAACCATGTTGCGGACCAAGTGTTCCCTGGCGTTAGACAAATAAGTTATGCCCATTAGAGTTAGCCCATTAAAATCAATATTTATAATATATTTTCTTATTTCTATCACCTGGCGGTGGCATATGATTCGACCCTCTTGGAACTCAAGAGAGACTCGACGACCAGCTTGCGGGCGTCGCGCCAGTAGGTGCCGTAAGGGGAGAGGGCGATGTCGAGGTGGTTGTAGAAGAGCCTCCTGGCGCCGGCGAGGGAGGGACGGCTGCAGGTAATGAGGTCGTGGGTCTTGAGGATGTCTCTGGCGGCCGAGGCGGAGGAGACCACGAGGGTCGGCCGGGAGCCTAGCCGCAGGTGCATCACCGGGCCGTACTTCTTGGAAAGGTTCCATAGAGAGATGTGAGGCGGCGAGCCGAGCTGGTGGAAGTTTCCGATCAGGGGAAGCTTGGGAGGGCCAGGAGGAAGCAACGCCTTCTTCTCTTTCTCTTTCTTCATCTTTGCAACATAAAGAAACACAAATGAGACAATAACAATAAGGACCCAAATCGCCATTGAACCAGCTTGATCAACTATTGGTATTTTTTTTGAAGTCTTCCCAAACACTCCAACTCTAGCCTTTATAAGGGTTGATGGTAAACATAAGAGTTAATTACAAATTAATATATTAAGTTGGAGACAATTTACAATTGACTATATCTATTTTAAATACTTTCACTTTTGTTCACATAATTTAAGGGATAATTCCATATACCACCCCTTAAAATATATTAAATCTCACACAACATCCCCTAAAACCTCCTTAAAATTGGCAAAACTCTCCGTTGTCAAAAATTTATTGAAAAAAGACAAAAATACCCCTCTCTCTCACCACTCCATCACCTCTCCCTCATCACCCTCTGTATCTCCTCCCTCCCTCCACCGTCGCTGGCGAGCCTTCCTCCGGCCAATCCCCTCTACCACCGCCACTCCTGGCGCCACCTCGAACACCACCGCCGCCACCGCCAGCCTCCCCTTCCTTCCCTCCCCCGTCCCCTCCATCATCACCTTGAACTCCTTCTCCCTCCAAACCCTCAAACTCGCCTCCCTCTCCATCAACTCAATCTTCGCCATTATCGTCAGGACGGTGGACACGCGGCGGGAGGGGATTGGCCGAAGGGAGGCTCGCCGGCGACGGTGCAGGGAGGGAGGAGAAACAGAGGGTATGGTGAGGGAGAGGTGAGGGAGAGGGGTATCTTTTTCTTTTTAATAAATTTTTGACAACTGAAATTTTTGTCCATTTTAAGGGGGTGCTAGTGAGAATAATGATTTTATGAGATGTTGTGTGAGATTTGGTATATTTTAAGGGGTTGTATATGAAATTATCCCAAATTTTAATTTGCACTTTACTATTTTTCTATCCAAATTAATTTTATTTACTATTATTTTTTAAAAATACCTAAACTACCCTCTCCCATTCTCCACTACTATGTGTCTCTCTCTCCACAATCAACTCCCTCTCCACAACCAATTTTCCACAAATCTGTAATCATTCCTTTGTTTTTAATTAAAAAATAAAATTCCAATCCTCCCTTTGTTCTAGAAAAAAATGAAGCATCACTTTAAACGGTGAGCGCAAATAAAATTTTCGTCCAAATTTAAACGGTGTTAACGTAAATTGTAAAAAGAAAAATACTTAAGTGAACGAAAATGAAAGTTTTTAAAATATATAGTCACTTGTAAATGACATCCAACTAAATATACTAATTTGTAACTAACCCTAAATATAATTGATAGTGGATGGTTGGTTGGATAGGTCTCCACCCTCTTAATTTTCTTTTTCTCTACCGTAAAAAAAAAAAGACACTTTAATACGCATAAATATCACCGGTTTAGATTTTATTATACCCTTCCAACCATATCGGCACAGCCACCGAGCAAACACCTCAGCCAACCCCAAATCACCTTATCACAACAGCAACACTGTCTTCATCTGTAATCTTCCTTTGAACATCACGAAAATGAGGTCATCAATAATTCACGATAAAATGAACAAATGTAAGTTTATAAAATGGAATAACATATTCGTAAAAGTGAAACCATATAATTTTATATATTGAAATAATGTAATCTTGAATATGATTTCGAGTGAGTATAAAATGAAATCGTGCATTCGTAAAATTAAATTTGTGTAAGTTTATAAATTAAAATTACGTAATCATAGAAAAAATTGTATTAAATGTGAAAACTAAAAGATATAATAATATGAGTATATCCTCGAATGACAAAAGTGAATTAAAAAATGGTGAATAAGTACGTGCATCTATTATTAATGAGTCAACAAATATCTTATGTCGGACAAATTGTACAATTAAGTACAGAATGACTAAATTAATAAGAGTATTAACTTGTGACTATGTCAACGTGAGTCTTGATTTAGAATACCAAGACTCGTCACAGAATAATGTGAAATATGTTTACATATTTTATAAAATGAGATCTTTCCAACGATATATCAAACTCAAGATGGGTAAATGGGTGAATGAGAAATTGAACCCGAAGCCCGCCACGTTTACTTGTGCTCATAATTATGACCCAACAATAAGGATTTGAATTTAATTTTAAATTCAACAAAAAGATAAAACGTGGAAAAGTCATTAATAATTAATTTCCATTGAGAAATAAATTATGGAAAATCCTACTTTCCCAAAAATGATTTTGTAAGTTATTTCATTTCTTGTCTTCCAAGTTTTAAGTTCTTTCCCTACGACTATTTTTTCCTATAAGAAATATTTTCTTAGTAGAATTATATTTTCCTTAAATATATATTTTCCAAGAATGAAGGATTATTTTCTTCTATAAGTAGAGAAAAATCGCTAGGGCTAAAACACACCAAAAACCCTAGCTGTCGAATCTCTGTCAAATACATTCCTCCTCGATTACTCTCTATACCCCGGTTAGAGTTCGACTTCGATCGTCGTTTTATCCTGGGAGCAAGTTGCCCATACAGGGCAATAATTGTCTTAAGGAAAGCGGATTACCGTGACTCGATGATATTCAATTCCTGTCTCTATCAACCGGTCTTGTACCGGTTCCAGGTTCTATAATATTTACATTATTATTTTTATTGTTTAAGTATTATCAATAAAATACAGGTATTATTTTAATCGTGTTGTATCATGTGATTTACTTGTTTCCATCTTGCATGATTGTTCGATTTAATTATTTAATTATTCGATTTACGTTTATGGACTAACATATTATCTAACAATCTTAAGACAATTATTTTTTAGTTTTTCCATAGACGTTTCTAACCCGACGAACATGTGGCTTGATGGGGAAAATCTGATTTGATATTGATCAAACCGATTCGATGAAACGGTTTACTCGAAATTTTCTTAATATCTCTTCCTGGTAATTTTTGGTTAATCAATTTTGTTTATAAGTGAAACTTGTATAAAATATTAACACAGCAAACATGATATTTTTTTGGGAATAATCAGATTTGATTATTATTGTTAATTTTTATTTTTAAGAGCATTCGGCAAGAATCGAAAAGCTGTCCAAGAAATTTCTGCGCTATTGACGTTTATGTTTGGCTCCGAACGAAGCACTTCTGGTCAGAATCAAGTTTTGACCAAAACTACAAAGTTGTAGCGGACGGAACGACGAATCCAGAAAAATTAATTTCAGATTTTTTGGATATATGTAGCTCCGCTACACCCTCCGTACAGTAACGTTACTGAAAGTGACAGGCTGAAATTTATTGATTAATCCTCTATTATAAGCTTTATTATTAATTATGGATTAATGGGTTGTCTAATATTATTATGTCTACATGTTTTCTGTAGCAATTCACACATGATGAATAGATGGATGATGAACCATCGATACCAGGTGGTGTGAGCTTGTTCAATATCAACTATCAATAGATAACAAGGAAGACAAAACGGATGGAAAATGTACCAAACTAGAAATATATAAGCACCAGATTTGCATGCCCTCATTGGAATCTTTTCATGTTGATTATTTAAATATATAATTGATTAAACTCTTATCGTAGCATGTTGTGGATTGATATATATGTGTGTTTGTCTATTTGATAGTTATGCATATTGATTTAATCTCCCTACACACAAGCTATAATAATCATATATGCATGATAAATATAATTACACATATTTGTTGATGATATGTTGATTGATAGTTTATATGTATGATGTGCATATATAAGGAATATGATCATCAACGTTTTAGTATGCATGCAGAGATTATTTGTCTATCAGATATGTATATGACTTGAGTAGTAAAACCCAATTTCATGTAATCAGACAAGATACTGTAGGAATTATGGAAAGGATACGAACCTTCCAATAATTGCCAAATAATGTGGAGGTACCTTGCCAAAGTAACAACCTTCTACAAAAGGAAATGGAAATAGATCCAAAAACGTTGGGCTGTACTTCAATTGCATATGCTTTGCATAGTGGTATCGATTCTTGGTGTATGAATATAACAAATTCCGAAATACACGAGAACACGATAAGGGGATCAAAGAATGTTTAATTCTTTGAACATGTGTATCTATGAAAAATGGAATCATAAGAGTACTGAGGTGTCTACGAGAAACCCGTAACTATGGGTCGTACTATGCAAGAGAATCTGTCGTGCTAGAGGTATAACTTTATGCTTGCTGGATATCTAATGTAAAGGATTCCAAAGGCAAGAGAAGTAACGTCTCAACCCTAATACACGCAGCCAAAGACCCGCAGTGGGAAGACACTCGCGCTGCGTACAGTACGCAGCGCGAACATGTGATGTGTACATTGTGTGTACGCAGCTCGAAATCGCGCTACGTACAGTACGCAGCGCGAACATGGGATGTGTACATTGTGTGTACGCAGCTCGATTTCGGGATGCGTACATGAAATAAACACATCCCCTATTCGGGTTGCGTACATACCTCGTATGCAACTTTAATTCGCGCCGCGCGTAAACAATGTACGCAACTTGTTTTTTTTATTTTAAAAAAATGAAATATGTAATATTCATATAAAATACAAAATATTAAAAATTTATATTTTACTGTTTTTGATAAATAATATTTTTATTTATAAATTAAATAGAGAAAACGAAATTCATAAATTAATTAAAACCAAGAATCCATACAAAATTATAAAATAACATAATCCATAGAAAAATATAACACCGAGAGTTTGTGCAAAACATTTAAAGTAAAATAATCAGTCTGAATCCGAGAATGAGAGCGGTGGAGGTCTCGGGACATTCTGCGGATTAGCCATGTGGGCAATTAGTAGATTTTCGCGCTCTAACATCTTGATCTTCCTCCATCTTTTCTGTTCAGCTTTGCGGATAAACGCTTGTTCAGCCTACCTCCGTTCAAGATCTCGAAACTCTTGCGCCCGAGCCTCGCTCTGTTGTCTTATGGCCCCCTCATGCTGCAACTCTTCTTGCACCCGTGCCAAATCCAATGCTATATGCGAGGCATTTCCAGTGGCTGGCTAGGAGTGGGTTCCAACAGATCGGAATACCCAAATCCCCGAACATAATTGCCACGATACCTGTGCCCTTTGCTGTCTGGGTGGACCTCTTCCTCAACTTGCCGTATCAGCTCGGCCTCCTTTGACTTAGTCATCTTTTTGGTCTGATCGGGGTGAGCGTCACAATATTTCTTGTACTTTATTTATAAAAGTTTACGCAAAAAACAGATAATATTAATAATAAAATAGATTAATGAAAAAAGATTAAAAAAATTAATATTCTTACATATTGATATTTTTTTCGTGTAACGTGCAAGGGTGTTGTCGATTCTCGGGCCCAAGCACCTTGTTTTTATGCGAATCTGCTCCTGCCTCAAATTCGCAAAAAACCGCGCGAAAGGAATGGAGCCCATATTATGATCGGGCTTCTTCTGTCGATACTTAGACATGATTCCGCTGAGTTTCTGTTGAAGGAAAAAAATACATTGTTATTAAAAATATAATCATTAAAATGATTGGAAATACGACATATTTAAAATAAGACTTACTTGAACCTCATATTGGTCCCAATATTCCATCAGCCACTTCCTCTCCTTCTTCATGCCTCTATAGTGAACGGGAACCCCGTTGCGACTAAGGACATCCTTACAATGGTCGTATCATGGCTTAAGCTTGTTCTTGCGCTCTTTAAAATATCTAGTGGCTCTCTTCTCCAACCAAGCCATAAGACGGTCTGATGAGTAGTCTACTTGGTAGATCCTCTACAAATAAGATTGGAAACATCGAGTTATTTCATCGAGATCCTCAATTACAGTAACTTTATGAATTAAAAAAATTCAAATTTGTAGCTTACATCAACTTCTGGCAAGAACAGGTCTTGTATCTCGGGGTGTACGTGCCTCTGATGAGCATAGATGAGCAGGATGGTGCAACTGAACATGGTACTACACACCCAAACTAGCCGCCTCTTATTGTTATTATTATCGTCTCACAAAAATCGATCACTAGTCCACTTCCACCCCATATAAGTGGGAGTTGATCAACACCCAACTGCGCAATGGCCTGGGCTTCTAAGTTAGTACTACAACTCTCTCTCGAACCATTCAGAGGGATGTAGTTCTGGACCATTACTGCAGACTCGGGTGTTTGCAAGTTGAAGTACAGCTCGTTGTGAAAATCCTCTTCCGCGTCAAGAGGCGGCCAAACAGACGGACCGGTCTCTGGACACACTGGATGGGACGACGAAACAGAAACATAACTTGATCGACTACGCCTCCGAGATGCTCTCAACCCGCTGCCATAGGACACTTGCTGCGACTGAGGGCACCCATCTCAAGCACACCCCTACGGCAAGAAGCTACTGGTCCATCAGGCAACCAAGCACTTTCCATCCATCACTGAATGTCATCCAACGCAGCAGACGTTCGTGGGTCGATATGCTTTCCCGGTTGGTCCTCACTGTCCGAGGATGGTGATCTAGAACTAGTGGGTTGAGAACGCAAGCCCGTCTGGGGTGGTAGGGCATGTCGACATAAGCCGAGGTATTTTTGCTTCTTCCCTTTCCCCTTATTACTGCTCGGACCCTAATCAATACCATTGCCCTTATCCCCTTTTGCCATCTACACACCATTGAAAATCATAAGTGACCGAAAAATCCTTTGATAGGTCAAAATGACCGAAACACCCCTATCCTGGTGAAAATTGCCAAATTGCCCCTATTTCAATCAAAATAGACCGAAACGCCACTATCTTGATCAAAATGACAAAGATACCCCTTAGAGGTTATAAATAACCAAAATTACAGAAATACTCTTATTCCAATACCTAATGTTAACCTATAGGTAATATATGCAACTAATAATATAATGGAGGACATATTCAAATATTCAAACGGATTCATTAAACCAAACATATTCAAAACTAATGTATAACACCATTTCACAAATCCAGCATTTGAAGAAAATGACCTAATGTTCACATAAACAGAAAATGCCCTCATTTTCGCATAAACAAAAAATGCCCTAATTTTCAAAATCCTAATTTTAGCCCCAAGTTTACTTTCACTGCCACTCCAATACAAGAACAAAAACATAATTAGGGCATAAACATATGAACAAAATCCATTCCAATACATTAATTTTGAAAAATATTATTAAAAAATTCGTGAACCCAAAAATAAATATTAACAGATTTAAAAACAGATTCACATAGTAAACAGATTTACATTTACCATAAATCCTCACATAAATAGATTCAGATAATTAAAAATATTTAAAATAAAATAAAACCTAAAATAAAACAAACCTACCCTAAAAATAACATAAACCATTAAGGATACTTGCCAGCGAGGCGAAGAGAGCGCCGACGATGTGACTTGACGGCGAGGCGTTGCGACGGCGTGGCAAGGTCGGGGAAGAGATGAGCGGACGGCGTGGCGAGGTCGGGGAAGAGACGTGCCAAAGAGAGGAAGCAGGCTGGGGAAGAGACGAGCCAAAGAGAGGAAGAGGTAGGGTTTTTTTTTATATCCTCACAACACGGGATGCGTACAACGCGTTGTACGCAGCCCGTTTCGTAAAAAAATTAACAAAAATTCATCTTCCCCAATTTTTATGGACTTGACTCCCAGAATAGATGAGGGCGCCTCTCTTGTTTTTGCCAATTTGTTGAACGCATTTTCCATGCGACGAAATACATGACGATCGCGTAAGAATTTCCGAGTACCCTGGTACGCCGTTCTCACACGATATTGGGTATAATCAATATCGTCCATATGCGGATAGGACATGTCTTGTAACCTTTCGTCTGAATTCCTCCCAACATCCCTAATCCCGAGTAGTCGCTAATTCCTCCCATCAAGAAATGATCAAGTTCATTCCAATATATTGGTGTAACTTGGAATTTATTTCACCAGAATCACTTATTTGCTGTCTTCTTAAGTTTACTTCCGTGAAAAAATTGTCTATTTTATTGAAATACAAACTGGAAAAATAATAATTCATGAAGTAATGAAAAAAAAATGTACATTTCAGGTGAAACATTATAAGAAACACATGAAATGATACAAGTTAACTGAGCAATTAAACTCATTTCTTGGACAACCAAATTTTAATGAAATACGGTAATACCATTATTAAGTTTCAATGACACATCACTTCAAGAAACAACTTCCACGAAATATGCAGATACAACCATGACACCGCAAAACCACTTCTTTTGCCATATTTCCATCTCCTCGGCAACCAGTTGCATGATAGTTATGTCTAGATGAAATTGAAAATACACAAATGCCCTCTGCGGTATATACCATGACCAAATTAAATTACATATTGCTGCTAGTGTGTGTGTATATATATATATATATTCACATCAATCTCACACCATCCATATTACAATTCAGATATAATTAGTTCGTAAGTTTTTAGGATAAGAGTGTACACAAGATATACAGAAATATAGAGAAACCCTATAATCTCACTGTGAAATGCATGAAACAAATTTTCTCGATCAACCATGCAATCAACATTTATACTCCAACACTAGAGATCAACGCTAACAATACAAACATCTAATGAATAACCAACTAACAAATACCACTATCAGTTTTTGCATTTGTAACGGCGCACAATTAGAGCGTGCGCTGTTACATTTTCAATTTCTGACGGCGCACGCCAATTATATAATTTCCCGAAACCCTCTTCTTCTTCCAGCTCTCTGCCTCTCCCTATCGCCAGCGCCGTCGTCCGCCGCCGTCCATCTCCGCCGTCCCTCTTCCTCTCCTTCTTCCATATTTTGCTAATGTTTGTATTTAGGGTTTTAATTTTAGGTTTAATTGGGTGTTTGATTTTTATATTGCATTTTACAATAATTTGTAGTTTGCATGTTAAATATTATGAATATTTGTTGAATATGCATGTTGAACAAACTTTTTGAATATTTGTTGAACATTTTGAAAAATTGTTTATGTAATTTTAAGAAATTGTATGATATTAGTTTAGGATTTGTATGAAATTAATTTATGATCGTAAGAAATTGTATGAAGTTAGATTTACATGATTTGTTATTTTTAGTTCCACATGAATATGAACTTGTTTGATTTGTTCGTTAATTTACATGTTAGGTTGTTATGTTGAATATTAATATGTTTAAATTTACAATAATTTGCATATTAATTTTATGAATTTAGTTTTGGAATAAAAAGTACCCCTTAGGGGTTTTTTCGTATGATGATAGCATTAGGGTAATTTGGTCATTCATAACCTCTCAAGGGTAATTCGGTCAATTTTGACCGAATAAGGGGTAATTTTGTCATTTATGATCTCTCAAGGGTAATTCGGTCAATTTCTATCGAAAAAGGGGGTAATTTGGACATTTATGACATCTCAAACAATTTTAATTTTAATTATTTAATTTTAAAAAAATAAAAATGAAAAAAAACTAAAAACAAAATTAAATATTAAATTTCAGTTTTTTTATTTCCATTTTTTTAAATATGTATATTTTTTGTAACGGCGCACATTTGAACGTACGCCGTTACAAATAATGTTGTTACCGTTTCAAACAAACGGTGCCGTTAAAGTTTGTAACGGCGCACAAATAGGGTGCGTCGTTATAATTTATAACGACGCTTTTGTGACGGTGTATCGTAAAACAGCACACAAACGTCTATGTATAAAATACGCCGTTGCAAAAATAATTTGCTAGTGTACAAACAAACTAAATACAACAATAACTCATCAATATACCGTACTGAGATTCGATATAAATAACAATAGTATACATGTGCGCACGGCAAGCATGATCAGCTTCATACACTTCTGTGCCCTGAAATTGCACATATCGTGATGTATATGCTCAACACTTTAATGGCCTCAATAAAAAATTGCCATCCATTCAATTATATACGTAGAAACATCCATAACCCCACCATAAATCAAATCACAAACATATCCTCTTCATTCATTCACTAACTATATAATTAAGGGATAATTTCATGTGTCCTCAATCAAATATTTGTTTTAAATGATTCATTGAAGTTTTACAAAATTTTCAGTTGCACCTCTTCATCCAATTCTGTTAGTTTTTAACATTCTTGACATGCGAATTGACTAAAATTTTCTTAAGAGGTAAATGAGTTATTAAAATTGGATGGACTAAACTAAAATGCCCTCACATATATTTCTAATTTTCAAACACTTGCCACTCTCCTCATCCTTTCTCTTCACCCTCTATCTCTCTTCCTTCTTTCTCTCTCTCACTCCTCTCCCTCACATCAATCTCTATAACATGTATGTTACTACGTTTAGTATTAACATATTTTTTAACGCGAAGTCAAGATATCGGTCAATGTTACAATTTAGTTGGCGTGACATAATACTCGCAAGATTAGGCAAGACATTGAATACTTCCTATTTTACTCACAGAAATTGTGCGTGTGATGGAAACAAGACATGAAGGAATTAGGTAATGACCAGCTGGAAGAAAGACACGCAAGCAAGATTTAATGAACGTGGCCACGCCAACTTGTCACTTGCCAGAAACGCAAGGCGACAAGAGACTTCCTAGTCGGAATAGGAATCCGATTAGGCAATATGAGTTGCTATAAAAGCAGACGCTACCCCCTTAGCAACTTACTACTTTCTCTCTGCTAAATTCTCAGACCTCTTAAAAGTGTACGACTAGCGGATTGAGAGGCTGATCAATATAGAGAGGACGTTGTGATCTATTGGGTTTGCGTGTTTGTGATCTATTGAGTTTTGGATTCGTGATTGAAGACTCACGAGAAGATTGTCGAAGACAACAAAACCGAGCATATACTTGCTCGAAGGGTGGAATTGAGAGGATCTCAAAGACTGGGGGAGTCCCTGGTCGAGGTTGTTCACGGTGAGATCTATAGTAACTTAGGACAATAGCTTGTGTGATAGCTAGTTGATGCTTGAAGTTGTACTATTGACTACCGAATAGTGAAAACCTTTCCACTGGCCGAGTGCCCCTAGATGTAGGTGCGGAGTCACCGAACTGGGTAAACATATTGTGTGTCTTCTGTTTACTGCTTTACTATTTACTGTGTATAAACTGTGATTAGGCAAGTTGTCGAACCAATCGTCACAACATTATGTTTGACATCTTGTTTATACTACTTAATAGAATTTCAATAACTAATAACTATTCAGAGTTTGTGTCATTAACTAATAACTATTCAGAGTTTCAAATAAACCTAAAAGTTATCCGTTCAAGTAACGTATCCGACCAGCAAGAATGGTTTGCACAGTTCGTATTTTAAGAGTTGATCTGCGTACAAACCCATCTCTCTCTGCATGTAAATATAAGTTTACTTAGCGTGCAACAATAATGTTCTAAATATGTTATGAGCTAGTCGGACAGAAGTGTGTTTTGAGAGCTAATCGAGAATTAATTTGAAATGAATATAAACAAAATTAATCGAAGATTCATCTACAAGTCGACAACTTTTAGAAGACAAGCAGGGGCAGCATATACACTTGTGGCTTAAAATTGCACATCATGAAACTCGGCTACCATATACAGAATGATTTACATAACTATAAACGAAACCCATATTCGTATCATGGCGGGTGCTTATTTAGTTGCAAGACAATAATTGGCATAGAAGATAAATCTGCAAAAATAATGAGTGATGGCACACATAGGTAATAATAGACTGGACTTGTTACTCGGACCCAATAATACCTCATCTTCTTGGATTGCTGAAGCGGCATGGCTCAAGAATCACAATCATACAGTCCTTCTATCAACTTATTCCGATTTCGGTAAATGTTGATAAGATTAATTAGTCATCTTCAATTTTCTCGCTCGTATTTAGTTGGAGAGTACTCCTGCTTATCTCTACATCATTGTTAAATCTTTTGTATATAAATATGTCACTTCAATATGATTAAGATCACTGAATTCACACTATATATGGTATCAGGACATGTTGATTTGGGCCTCTCTTTTTTTTCTTCTGTCAAAACTGGAACTTTCATTTTGTATTCATAGTTAACCTCATTAATGATTATTGATTCATCTTCATTCCTTCAAAACCCTTACGAAACCACAAAACTTTTTGCAAATGTTTCCCTTTCACATATCACAAAACCTTTTGCAACTGCTTTCCTTTTAGATATCACAAAACTCACCCCTACAAAATACTTAACATGAAAGTTTCAAATCAAGACTACGCTCGAAGGCTTTGATTTGTACACATTTCTAGATTGATCTCATCCTCCCGGATGTAGCACATCGCTTTGGCACACCCCCCTTAACCGTGAACAAGTAAAACGGGCACATTTTGGGTTTTATTTTTCTACACGGATGATAGCTAGTCGATGTCTTGACAAAATCCTTGTTTCGACTACGCTTTGACACTTTGATCCACAAGCTTAATTTTTCCCGAAGGCCAATCAATTTGCGGGGAATGTTGATAAGATTAATTAGTCATCCTTAATTTTCTCACTTGTATTTAGTTGGAGAGTCTTATCTCTACATAATTGTTAGATCTTTTGTATATAAATACGCTAGATCAATATGAATAAGATCACTGAATTCATTATATATTATCAATAGTAAATATAAATCGAATTCATGATATTGTGTTGAAGTATCACATCTGAAAGTTGTGAATCACTTCAATTATTAATTTTTTTTAATAATACAAGCAAAAAAGATAATATAATACATGTTATATTATATCAAATTAGGTTTTTAGAATAAGTGAGTAATTAGAATTTAGATCGAAATCGGATTAGGTATAGGTCGACCGCACCCACTCAAAACCCGTTCATCAAACATAAACCCGAAAAAAATTTGGGTTTCACCCTTTCCGAACGAGGCGGGTTCATCAGGTACCTGTCGAGTTCGAGTTTTTTTACTATCCCTATAAGTTTCTGTGTTCCCTGATACAACAAGGTGCATAGATGTTTATCACTACACAATCACTTTTCAAACGAATGCATTCACCTGCCCTATATTGGGAATTACTAGAGATTAGTGTGTTCGAGAGCCTGAAAGACTTTTTACCGAGGCAGTTAGGGTACCACCTGATGACCTTGAGGCTGAAATGTGTATGAAGTCCCAATTTTAGTGAACTCTAAGAGTTATGAGTGTCCCATGTGGTATGAGCTTGACAATGCCTAAAGTGTCCTACACCAACACGATGCCCACACCACTACCGTGAGGCACCTTTAGAGTTTGCGCTTAGCGCGATCGTTGGACTTGGTTGAAAGTAAACCAGTTAATAGCCAGGTTGAGTTTTGGAGCTCCCGACTCCAAAATACCGGTTTTGCCTCCATAATTTGTCAAATAATCCAGAATACACATGGCGTGAAAAAGAACAAAAATTAGCTCTCATAAGACGATACGAATGAGAGATAAGTGCAATAAATGTGAGGTTTAGCGGGATCAAACAGAGACCCCCACATCAGAGCTCGAGTTTCTTCTTCTGAAGCATAAGTAATGAGGGTTCAAATTTTGCTATCATTGCTATAGTCTGTAGTTACGACGTTTTTGGTGATTGGCTTATTTTTAAGAAACTAGAAAAGATGTCATAAAGAATGTCGAAACATTGTGTGCGACATCTTGTATGACATTGTCAGCGACATCTCGGCAAACATCCTGTTCGACGGAAATCAGGAAAGTCCTTGCTCTTCTTATAATACGACTGCAATTAGGACTTGTGGAAGTTCCAGCGCGTCTCCAATTCTGGAAAGAGAAAAGACGATGATAAAGAGGAAACCCATTAGGGTTAGTACTCATGCTCGATTTCTATAAAAGCTTAGGCTACCCCCTTAGCAATCGTGTGGTTCTTTTATTGTTTCCTAGCAATAATTTACAAAACTCTTAGACGTGAAGGTTCGCGGGCTGAGAGGTTGTAGATTGTGCTAAGGATATTGTGTATCACCTTAACTATTGAGAGTTAGGTGATTAAGGGTTTACTGATCGCGTGAGTGAAGACTGCATGCAACCACAACGTTCAACGACAGCTTGAACCGACAGAGCAAGGCGATTGTTCGAAGAGTGGAATCAAGATGAAGTCTTGGATTCAGGGGGAGACCCTGAGATAGGTTACCTTTGTAATAAGTAGCATAAAGTATAGATCTTGGGATGATCATAGGTACTTGTATGTTTTGACGTATTGCTGATAGTGAAACCTTTCCACTAGGCTGAGAGCCCCCAGACGTAAGTGACGTTGCACCGAACTGGGTAAACAATTTGCTGTGTCGTTGTTTATTACGTTTTATATTTACTGTCCTGCTTTATCTATGCAAGTTGTCATACACGGTGTTTTAGCTTTATACATAACATTGTGTGTGGCATCTTGCACAACTACCTGATCAAAATTTCAATTTGTATCAGATTAGGCACCTACAGCTTTAGGTGAGTTCCTAAAAAAAATTTTTGATCATCAAAATGGACAATACCAGAGAAGGAGGATCCATCAACCGACCACCAGTTCTAGATGGAAGTAACTACGGCTATTGGAAGGCTCGCATGTGTGCCTTCATGAAGTCCCTTGACGATAAAACATGGAAGGCTGTGATCAATGGTTGGAATGCCCCACAACTCAGTGACAGTGATGGTAACCCTATCGGCCTAAAACCAGAAAAAGACTGGACTGATAACGAAGACGAGGAATCACTGGGAAACTCTCGAGCCCTGAATGCTATTTTTAATGGTGTTGACAAGAACGTATTCAGACTAATCAACACATGCACGACTGCCAAATCCGCATGGGATATCCTGGCTGTTGTATATGAAGGAAAAACCAAGGTTCGAGAACAAAAACTGCAATACTTGACAACCAACTTCGAAGCCCTTGTTATGAAAGAGGACGAATCAATCGCCGAATTCAACGTTCGAATTCGAGATCTAGCCAATGAATCCTATTCTCTGGGCGAACCAATGTCTGATGAAAAACTGGTTAGAAAAACCCTGCGTGCTCTTAGCCCTAGATTTAAGATGAAGATCACCGCAATTGAGGAAGTTCATGACCTCAAGATCTTAAAATTTGATGAACTGATGGGATCTCTAATGACCTATGAGGTATCTCTGCCCAATATCGACAAAAGGAATAAAGGAGTTGCCTTCAAAAGCTCAACACACAAGCAACCAGAATCTGAGGACTCTGACTCGGACGAAGACATCGATGCAACAATGGCTCTTCTCACAAAAAATTACAACAAAGTCATGAGAAGATTCAGTCGAATGGGCGGAATGAATGGTACAACAGATGCCAGACACAAAGCCCCACAAAAAGTTTTGACAGAAGGAAGTCTTGACAAACCTAACAAGAGCGGAGAAGAAAACAGCAAGAACAAAGGACCTCAATGTCATGAATGCGAGGGATTCGGTCATCTTCGCAGGGAATGTCCAAACTTCCTCAAGCGACAAAAACGAGGATATAATGCTACCTTATCAGATGATGACAATGAAGATAGTGGTTCTGAGGAGGTAAGAAATTTTGTTGCATTCACTACTACCACTTCTTTAAGTAACATTGATAACTCGGAAAATATCAATGATGATCTCCATCATCCAACTCCAAACGAAAATTGGACCAAGGAGCAATTGGTCGAGGCATGCAAAAGCCTACATACCAGATGGGTCAGAGAAACTCTGATCCTTGATCAACAAGGAGAACGCGAAATTACCTGACTTAATAGAGAAATTAGTCTTATGACTAAAACAGTAAAGATGATGAATCCTAACACAGAAAGCCTTGATAAAATCCTATCAGTAGGAAAGCAGTCCATAGATATGAAGGGACTAGGGTACACACATAATACCTCCTCATCAGCACTCACAAAGTTTGTCCCACAACAAGCCATGGCTGACAAGAAACTACAAGACGACACGACACATCCTACAGGACAACCTACAATAAATGTCGTAACATCTCCTATAACATGTTCTTGTCAATCAACTGCCAAAAGACATCCTCCATGCAGACATCGATATTCCAGAATTCCAACGTATCAATATAAGTGGATATATCATTCAGAAAACATCCCGCCTTGAATGGAGACCAAAGAATCTAGTCCATCGAGCTAATGTTGCATACACCTCCTTGAGTGCTTCAACCAACAAGGATTGGTATCTTGATAGTGGATGTTCTCGACACATGACAGGTACTCCTGAGTTTCTATCCAATCTCAAACTATATACAAACTGCTATGTTACTTTTGGAGATGAGATTCGAGCTCGAATCATTGGAAAAAGACTACTCAAGCATCCAGGAGCTTCCTGCCTAACTGAAGCATTACTTGTAGAAGGACTCAAGGCAAACTTAATTAGCATCAGCCAGATTTGTGATATGGGTTCAGAAGTTAAATTTACAAAAGAAGCCTGTATAGTAAAGGATATCGATCAAGTCATTATCCTACAAGGAATCCGCTCAATGGATAATTGTTACATCTGGTCGCCCGATTCTCATATCGAAAGGGAAAAGTGTCTTGTCTCCAAAGAAGAAGAAACCAAACTTTGGCATAGAAAGCTTGGACATCTAAATCTTAGGAGCATGCAGAAGGCAATCTCAGAGCAGGCCATTACTGGAATTCCAAACCTGAAAATTGTGAAAGGAAAGATCTGCGGAGAATGCCAGATTGGAAAGCAAACTAAGATGTCACACAAGAAGATGCAACATATCACCACCTCACGAGTACTTGAACTAATACACGTTGACCTCATGGGGCCAATGCAAGTTGAAAGACTTGGAGGAAAATGCTACGTATTTGTATGTGTAGACGATTATTCAAGATACACATGGGTTGATTTCCCTCGTGACAAATCGGATACCTTCTCAATCTTCAAGACTCTATGCATTCAGGTCCAACGAGAAAAGGGGGAGACAATTGGCAAAATAATCCGTCTCCGCAGTGATCATGGTCGAGAGTTCGAAAACAGTAAATTTGCAGAATTCTGCAACTCAGAAGGGATAGCCCATGAGTTCTCAGCACCAATCACCCCCCAACAGAATGGCATTGTTGAGCGCAAAAACAGGACTCTACAGGAGATGGCTAGAGTTATGATGCTAGCCAAGGACATACCAACTCACTTCTGGGCAGAAGCACTTAACCACAATCGAGTCATTCTCCGACTAGGTATGTCAGTAACTCATTATGAAATATCGAGGGGGAGAAAGCCTAATATTAAGTACTTCCATATCTTTGGATCCACCTGTTATATTCTGACTGATAGAGAACCTCGTCGGAAACTTGATCCAAAGAGTGATGAAGGCATCTTCCTTGGCTATTCAAGGAATAGTCGCGCGTTCCGGGTCTTCAACAAATGAACCAAGACTATGATGGAGTCAATCAATGTTGTTGATGATGATTGTGAAGATGCCCCAGAAGATGCGACAGACGAAGAAGGAGTTTATCCCAACAATGCTAGGAAGGATGCCATTACTGATGTCAGTAAATATGCTAGTAGCAAGCCAAAAGACAATGATGCTAGTCCAAGTGTCAATAACGATAAGGCAGTTCCTGAAACCAGCATCAAGAACCCCTCACGAAGAATCCAGGCTAATCATTCTATCTCTAGGGTAATTGGAGATCTAAATGAAGGCATACGGAATCGGACAAAAGCTCCTGTGAATTACAACGAGCTGATAGGAAATATATGCTTCGTCTCTAAGATTGAACCTAAGAATGTCAACGAAGCCATCAACGATGAATATTGGGTCAATGCTATGCAAGAGGAACTGATTCAATTTGAGAAGAACCAGGTATGGGAACTAGTGCCCAAGCCAAGTGAAGGAAATATCATTGGCACAAAATGGATCTTCAAAAATAAGTCCGATGAGCTTGGTAACATCACTTGCAATAAAGCAAGGTTAGTAGCTCAAGGGTACACACAAATTGAGAGAGTAGACTTCGATGAGACCTTTGCTCCTGTAGCAAGGCTTGGAGCTATCCGACTCCTGCTAAGGATATCATGTCATCTACAGATCAAGCTTTACCAGATGGATGTCAAAAGTGCATTCCTAAATGGAGATCTCAACGAAGAAGTGTATGTGTCACAACCTAAAGGATTTGTTGATCCTCACTCCCCTGATCATGTGTATAAACTCAAGAAGGTCCTCTATGGATTGAAACAAGCACCAAGGGCTTGGTATGAAAGGCTCACAAAATTTCTGATTCAAAGCGGCTACACTAGAGGGGGGAGTCGACAAGACTCTATTTGTGAAGAATGAGGACGGGAATTTGATTATAGCCCAAATATATGTCGATGACATTGTCTTTGGAGGGATGTCAAGAAAGATGGTAGAGCAATTTATCCAAAAAAAATGCAGTCAGAATTCGAGATGAGCATGGTGGGAGAGCTGACCTATTTCCTAGGTTTTCAAATTAAATAGCTAAAAGATAGCATCTTCATCTCTTAGAGCAAATATGCAAAGAATATTGTCAAGAAATTTGGGCTAGAGAAAGCTTCACATAAACGGACACCTACAGCTACACATATCAAGCTAACTAAAGATGATCCAGGAGAAGCCGTCGACCAACACCTGTATAGAAGCATTATTGGTAGTCTTCTCTACCTTACTGCCAGTCGACCTGATATTGCCTACTCTGTGGGAGTATGTGCACAATATCAAGCTAATCCTAATTATACTCATTCGACACATCCTCTACCCTGGTGGGGTATTGTGATGCTGATTGGGCTGGAAACACAACAGATAGGAAGAGCACATCTGGAGGTTGCTTCTTCCTAGGCAATAACCTCATATCATGGTTTAGTAAAAAGAAAAATTGTGCTGCATTGTCCACTGCTGAATCAGAGTATATCGCTGCTGGGAGTAGTTGCACACAATTACTATGGATGAAGCAAATGCTAGTCGAATACGATGTCAGACAAGAAGCCATGACTTTATATTGTGATAATGGCAGTGCAATCAACATCTCTAAAAATTCGGTTCAACACAGCAAAACCAAGCATATTGACATTAGACATCACTTCATTCGCGAGCTGGTCGAAGATAAGAAGATCGTCTTAGAGCATATCCATACACAGAAGCAACTAGCTGACATTTTTACCAAGCCATTAGATGCAGTCAGATTCGAGTACCTCAGATCGTCACTCGGGCTCTGCACCATCAACATATAAAAGAAGTTGCTAAACGGTTGAGAGGAGTTAGTTGGTACCTCTTCATGAACCGGTCCAAAATCCCAACACATGCCATTGGGCCAAGTATACCAAAAGCCCAATCCAATACAAAAAGAGGAAAGGTCGCGAGATACGATTTGCCTCAGATTTGACTTCTTTTTCGAAAACCTATTTTCCCTCAGTTTGTTATTTCGCTCTCATCTCCCACATCTCTCAAACTCTACTACTCTCACAACAATGGTGAAAACCAGGAGTAATCTTGTGCCAAAGAAAGCTACTGACGGACGGAAAAACAAACCTAAGAAGAACGAGGAGGAAAGCCCCAAGAGCAAACCTGGCACCAACAAATATGGAGTACGAATCAAAGGGCTGAAGCCAAAGAAGGATGTCGATGGTTCATCCAGAGAAAACCCACCAGTGGAGGCTCCAACACCTATTTTCTCCCGAGTTCCCAAGAGAACTCGAACTGGAAGCTCTGCATTCACCATGACGGATCTGACAGGCCCAGAACGAGGGGTTGACATTGGCCAAAGAAGTCAAGAAGCTTCCATGCAGATCATCCCTGCTCCAATATCTGCAATCTTTCCCACAACAGGTATCGTTTCCTCCATCGTTTCAAATACTGATACCTCTAGGAACAGTGACTTGTTGGAGTAACTTCTAGAAAATCAGGACCCTCCTCGCGAATGAGTGGTTGAGGATCTGATAGGGGAAAAGGCTGAGACGACTTCGGTCAGTCATGGGCTAGAAAGAATTGCAGAAGGAGATGGTGGAGAAGAAGTCGTGAAAGATAATGTTCCCGTACCCATAGAAGAAGATGTGGTTGAAGAAGAAGTTTCTGATTTTGAAAAAGCTAGTGAAGAAACCAGAAACAAGAGTGGTTCTGATAAGGAGGAGACCGGAGACAAAGAGGTCGGTCTGGAAGAAGTTGAGAAGGAGAACGACCCTGCTGATGACGCAGGAATTGTCAAGGAGACTGCTACTATAGATGGTGTAGCATATGTTGTAACCATTGCTGCCAAAGAGTCTGTCCCAGAAGACGCTGCAGCAAATGTCATGGAAGATGCGCCTCTGGATGTCAGAGGAGATACCACAGAAGAGGCCACTGAAAAAACACACACATTGCTCTCGTCCCTGAAGGAAAAAGTGTTAGAAGAAAATGAAAGTCTTGCAGTAATGGTAGGAAAACTGAAAGAGACCAAGAAGAGGAAGGAGGTGAAAGATGCTGGTGGCCCCAACAAGAAGAAGAAGTTTTCTGCCAAGAATAAAGGAAAAAAGGTTGTCTCCAAAAGGAGACTGGTTGATGAAGAAAGTGATGATGATGCAGAGGAAGTAACCATAAAAGAAGCAAAGAAGGCAGTAAGCCAGAAGCAGGCCAAGAACACCCCAAGTGTTTCGTATGACAATGTGTCATTCCATTCGGCTGTAAGTGCAACTCGGTGGGAGTTTGTGTTCCAGAGGACGACCTATCCCGAGAAGACTTTGTCCTCGGAGATCCTTGGACTGGAAGTCATTTTCAAGTTTTTGCAAAAGGCGGAAATCATGAAGACTTTCACTGACATAGGTAATCATTATCCTCTATTGGTTAAAGAGTTTATTGCAATTTTTCCTGCTGGGTTTGGTACTCCGGATGATCCGGAATGTGAGAAAGTCTATGTCAGAGGCTTACGCTTCAACATCTCCTTTGACATTGTAAATGCCTTCCTGGGGAGGAAGTGTGTCCGCTATGTACTACCACCTGACCTGAACAAAGTACTCAAGGAAATAACTGGCGATAAGAGCAGAGTGTGGCCTATCGGAGTAGCAAATTGGGCACCCTCCACAGATGCATCCTCCTTCAAACCGGAGCTGGTTGTTCTCATCTTCCAAATAGGTACTGGTTCCACACTTGATTTTGCCCAGTTTGTTATCCCTATCCTATTATTCGAATTTTCCCTCCTATTATTCAAAATTTTCTTTAAGTTTGGCTCTTTTTGAGCCAGCAAGGGGGAGTAAGACGTAAGACGCACAAGATGCGCGATGATGCGCGAAACAAGGCGCAAACAAAGACTTGACGACTGCCGATCGCTGCAAGTATAAGCTGACGACAAATGATCGCTACAAGAAAAGTTGACGACAAATGCGACGAAGAATGCTAACCTTAAAAATAGCCAAAGGGGGAGATTGTAGTTACGACGTTTTTGGTGATTGGCTTATTTTTAAGAAACTAGAAAAGATGTCATAAAAAATGTCGAAACATTGTGTGCGACATCTTGTATGACATTGTCATCGACATCTTGGCAAACATCCTATTCGACGGAAATCAGGAAAGTCCCTGATCTTCTTAAAGTACGACTGCAATTAGGACTTGTGGAAGTTCCAGCGCGTCTCCAATTCTGGAAAGAGGAAAGACGGTGATAAAGAGGAAACCCATTAGGGTTAGTACTCATGCTCGATTGCTATAAAAGTTTAGGCTATCCCCTTAGCAATCTTGTGGTTCTTTTATTGTTTCCTAGCAATAATTTACAAAGCTCTTAGACGTGAAGGTTTGCGGGCTGAGAGGTTGTAGATTATGCTAAGGATATTGTGTATCACCTTAACTATTGAGAGTTAGGTGATTGAGGGTTTACTGATCGCGTGAGTGAAGACTGCACGCAACCACAACGTTCATCGACAGCTTGAACCGACATAACAAGGCGATTGCTCGAAGAGTGGAATCAAGACAGAGTCTTAGATTCAGGAGGAGACCTTGAGATAGGTTACACTTGTAATAAGTAGCATAAAGTATAGATCTTGGGATGATCATAGCTACTTGTATGTTTTGACGTATTGCTGATAGTGAAACCTTTCCACTAGGCTGAGAGCCCCCAGACGTATGTGACGTTGCACCGAACTGGGTAAACAATTTGCTGTGTCGTTGTTTATTACGTTTTATATTTACTGTCCTGCTTTATCTACGCAAGTTGTCATACACAGTGTTATAACTTTATACATAACATTGTGTGTGACATCTTGCACAACTACCTGACCAAAATTTCACATTCGATCTAATCTTCTCCATTTTCTCCAATCCTCTAATAGTCCAATAGATGATATGAGAATAATGCTCCTCTTTGGTAAGACTAGATTCTCCCAACTATGGATGACATTATACCCCGTTCCCAACGGGGAACCCCGATTTCAAACGAAAACGGGACGAGAAATCTCTGAATCGGGATGGGAACGAGGCGGTATCCCCGCTCCGCTCCGCCCCGATATATTAAAAATATATTTCAAAGTGTATAGTTAATGAAAAGTAATATTTCATAATTCATGTTTAATAAAAAAATAATAATATTTCTAAGTATATATTTTTATTAAAACAATAATTTTAATTAAAAACGTAAATATATTTTAACATTTTTTGGTTGAAAATAAAAAACGGGGAATCCTAAATCGGGAAATTCTCATCCCCTTAAAAACGAAAAATTTTCGATCTGATTCTAATATGGACGGGGACGAAGATTGCCAAACTGTCCGTTGCCATCCCTACTCCCAAATCCCAACATGTCAATACCATTATTGCCTATTATACCACGTGCTTATTTAGTTTTAAGATAATAATTGACATAGAAGATAAAGCAATATTTAATGGATATTATCTTTGTCAGAAATAATGAGTGATGGATGGCATGGTACACATAGGTAATAATAGACTGGACTGGGCCCAATTCTGCCTCACTTTGTATCAGATGTGACGCAACATCGGATTCACTTTATTTCTCACCTCTTGCAATACATAAACCTCATCTTCTTGGATTGCTAAACCGGCATGGCTCAAGAATCACAATCACACAAATCAACTTATTTCTATTTCGGCAAATATAAATTAAATGAGTAATTACATATCAATACACCAGTCGAAACCTCGTTATAAAATTGATACATCAATATTGTTTATAATTTTTAATACCCAAAATGCCGCTCTTATAATTTATGCAAAGTATTATTATTTTATAAATGTAAAATTACCACTGTACTCCTCATTTAAATAACAAAGTTAACTTAGATTACTGGGTAAATTAATATTTGCGAAGAACAAAATACAAAATGCAAGTGAAATTACTATAATGTCCCCTTTTTCAACCTCCCATCTCTCACTCTCTGGCTCATTAAAACAGAACCATTTTGCCTCTCACTCTCCCCTCTCTCCATTATTCATGATTGAATAATATTAGTATTTTCAAAAAAAAAAGTTGAAGTCATGGATGTGATTTTTGGTTTTTGATTCTTCATTCGAATCGGGGAGGCTCATGGCACGCTTGATTGGGCTGGGGAGCAGCGACAACCTCCAGATCTCATGGAAACTTCAATTGCTCATGACGATGAAGAAACCTCTCACACCCAAAACCCTAATCTACAAAATGATGAGTGAAATCACGAATCAGAACCCTCCTCCTGAACCCCTAACCTTCGAAGAAGAGGCGACTCCGCATAACCAAAAGACCCAATGGTTTCGACGCATCGCCTCTGCCGCCGCCGTCAACGCGCGCACTCGATCTGAACAACCCCTGGTTCGGCTGGAACAACACGTACTCGATCTGGATGTGCCTCGAGCTCGTTTTGTACACAAAGTACGGGTACACGTTTATCATGAACTCCTCTATCTTGATCAAAATGACCAAGATACCCCTTAGAGTTTATAAATAACCAAAATTACATAAATACCTTTATTTCAATACCTAATGTTAACCTATAGGTCATATATGCAACTAATAATATAATGAGTGACATATTTACATATTCAAACAGATTCATCAAACCAAACATATTCAAAGTTAATGCGTAACATCATTCCACAAATCAAGCATATCCAGAAAATGGCCTAATTTTCATATAAACAAAAAATGCCCTGATTTTCACATGAACAAAACTTATCCTAATTTTCAAAATCCTAATTTTATCCCTAAATTCACTTTCACTGCCACTCCAATGCATGAACAAGAACATAATTAGGGTATAAACATATGAACAGAATCCACTCCAATACATTAATATTTTAAAAATATATTAAAAAATTAGTGAACCCAAAAAATAAATATATACAGATTCACATAATAAACAGATTCACATTTACCCTAAATCCGCACATAAATAGATTCAGATAATTAAACAGATTTAAAATAAAATAAAACAAACCTACGCTAAAATAACATAAACCATTGAAGATACTTACCAGCGAGGCGAAGGGAGCGACGACGGGGAAGAGATGAGCGGATGGCGAGGCGAGGCCGGGGAAGAGACGAGCCGAAGAGAGGAAACGGGCTGGGGAAGAGACGAGCCGAAGAGAGGAAGAGGCGACGGTCTGTCTAAAAATTTAGGGGTTTTTTTATATCCTCACAACACGGGCTGCGTAAATGCGTTGTACGCAACGCGTATTCTGGCTGCGTACAACGCGTTGTACGTAGCGTGTATTCGGGCTGCGTAAAACGTATGTGCACAACGCAAATTTGGTTTGCGTACAACGCATTGTATGCATCCCGTTTCGTAAGAAGTTTAAAGAAAATTCATTTCCCCCCATATTTCTCAGCCAAAATATAGGGTGGAAATTTCACCAAGTGTTGGAAATTTCACTAAATGTATTTTTTTGAAGTAAAATTTGACTAAATGTTGGTAGAGATATTTAAGAATAAACAGATATAAAATTTATCCCGAATAGAATACCGGACAGCCCGGATAGCGGTCATTACTTCTTCCCGTTTTTCGGACTTCACGGCATACAGAGCATGTGGGAGAACTGGATTTCCACAATCATCATATCTTACATGGAGCTCGGGTCTCACATTCTGGTCCTACCATGAAAAGTGTGCGTTGACGTCATCCTTATTCTTTCCAACCAAACCTAGAACGGTGTCCAAGACGTTGTCCAGCACATTCTTCTCGATATGCATCACGTCAAGCGCATGTCGGACTTGATGGGTCTTCCAGTAATTCAACTTCCAGAATATACTAATGTGCGTCCAACACTCACTCAGACCAAGCGTCCGTTTGAAATTCGGATGCAAACTGAGATTTAGGTACTCGTGTTGCAATATCTTATCATGGACTTGACTCCCAGAATAGATGGGGGCGCCTCTCTTGTTTCTACCAATCCGTTGAACACATTTCCCATGCGACGAAATACATGACCATCGTGTAAGGATCTCCGAGCACCCTCGTACGACGTTTAGTGAAAACGGGACGAGAAATCTCTGAATCGGTGTTGCTAAGTTTAATTGTTGGCATAATTTTTTAGCGCAAAAGTAAGAAGTCGTGCAACATGTTACATGACATGTGAAGCGACTTGTTACGATCCAGATTAGGAAAGATCTGAAGCTTTCCTATTTCGACGAAGCTTGGAGCGAAAGAAGAAAGGCGCCACGAAGACTTGGAGCGCAAGAAAGTGACGTCGACAAGTTAGGCGACTTCCAGCTGGAAGTTACACGTCAACAATAGGCGGCAACTCTACTTGCCTGATTTATTCAGGAAATGAGAACAGGCAAGACGACTTCCAGCTGTTGTGGAAGGCGGCAACGACTTGCCTGATTTGTTCAGGAAGTCTGAAACTTCCTGTTCCCGGTCAGAGAAGGATTAGGAATGTGAGCTGCTATAAAAAGCCTTGGGCTTCCCATTAGCAGATCATCCGTTCTTGTTCTAACAATTGCAAGATTTCTCAGAGCTCTTAACCGTGCACCATTGGCGTGTTGAGAGTCTGATTAAGATTCGCTAGAACGAACTTTTGCTCCGATTAAACATTAAGTCGCGAAGACTAAGTGTTTGGATCGGTTAGGGTTTTTGTTTGTGATTGAAGATTCACAACTCCGTCAAGAAAACAACGACACCGAGCATAGGCTTGCTCGAAGGGTGGAATTGAGAGGATCTCAAAGACAGGGGGAGAGGCCCTTGGTCGAGGTTGTTCACGGTGAGATCTATAGTAGCTTAGGACAATAGCTTGTGTGATAGCTAGTTGGTGCTTGAAGTTGTACTATTGACTACCTAATAGTGAAAACCTTTCCACTGGCAAAGTGCCCCCAGACGTAGGTGCGGAGTCACCGATCTGGGTAATCATCTCTGGTGTCGTTATTATCTGTTTATTGTTGAAGCTTACGGTTTACGTTTTAGGCAAGTAGTCGATACACAAGTTACGACTTTGTGTTCGACTTCTTGACTCGGCTACGATTCAGAATTTCAATTGGTATCAGAGGAGGGACCTTTGCTTTTAGGTGATTTTCCTGCAAAATTTATGAATAGCCAATATGGACTCAAAGGAAGGAGGTTCAGTAAACCGACCACCAGTTCTTGACGGAGCAAACTATGGGTACTGGAAAGCTCGGATGTGTGCCTTCTTGAAGTCCCTCGACAGCAAAACCTGGAAGTCTGTCATCAATGGATGGGAGCAACCTTACTATGCTGATGCTCATGGAAATCAAACGAGCATCAAACCAGAAAAGAAGTGGTGCGCGGAAGAAGATGAAGCCGCCCTAGGTAATTCTCGTGGACTCAATGCTATTTTTAATGGAGTAGACAAGAATGTGTTTCGACTCATCAACACATGCACAAGTGCCAAAATTGCCTGGGATACTCTTGCGGTTGCTTATGAGGGTACTTCCAAAGTCAAAGAGCAGAAGTTACAGTACCTCACGACTAACTTTGAGGCCCTGACCATGAATGAAGACAAAACTATTGCGGAGTTTAATGTGCGCATCAAGGATCTGGCCAATGAATCATATTCACTTGGCAAGCCTATGAACGATGAAGATTTGGTCAGAAAAACGCTGAGAGCCCTAAGTCCCAGATTCAAGATGAAGATTACCGCTATAGAAGAAGTCTATGACTTAAAGACACTGAAGTTTGATGAGCTCATGGGATCTCTAATGACTTTCGAGCTCTCCCTACCTCTTATCGAGAAGAAACACAAAGGTGTGGCTTTCAAGAGTTCTACTCAAAAGCAGAAGAACTTGACGCACTCTGATTCGGATAGTGACATTGAGGAAACTATCGCCATGCTGGCCAAAAACTACAAGAAAGTCATGAAAAGATTCGGCCAGATGACAGGAAGGAACGTCACCCGAGAAGTCAGAGACAAGCCGCAGCACAAGTTTCAGAAGCTCGAAAGCACAACTAACGATGGTAGACGAGGAGAACGATCCGGTAAAGGAGTTCAGTGCTTTGAATTTGAGGGGTATGGACACATGCAGAAAGAATGTCCCAACTTCTTAAAGAAACAAAAGAAGGGATTCAATGCCTCTCTAACTGACGATGAAGATGAGGAAGACAGTGACCTTGAGCATGCAAGTAACTATGTTGCTTTCACTTCCTCCACAATAGATCAACCTGCTGAAAGCTCAAAGAAGTATGACTCTGATGATGAACTATCCGGTGAGACTCTCAACAATACTTACAACGAATGGTATGTCAAGTGGCTTGAAGACTCTCAGGTAATCGAAAAACAGAACGCTCTCATTCTTACTCTTAATGAAGACAAGTCAAGACTTCTCGAGACGACTGTTGATCTCAAAAAGGAAGTGGCTCGACTAAAAAGCGAGTTAGAGTAGGTCACCAAGTCAGTGACGATGATGAATCCAAGCACTGACACTCTTGACCAAATACTTTCGATCGGGAAACCAGCTAGGAATATGGAAGGTCTTGGATATTCGAAAGAAGCCTCATCATCGCACACCGTCTTCGTCCCTCAGAAAGTTGTCCCCCAGAAGTCGCGACAGAAGTCTCCTAACTTCACGGCTGACCAAGCAACCAAACAGCCTCTTACCGTGGCGGCTTCAAAGACGCATAACAAAAGACATAACTAGGTATGTCACCATTGTGGACGAAGAGGGCATATTCGACCTTTATGCTATCAGCTATATGGGAGGAGCTTTGTCAAGAAAAGGACCACCATCAAGAAAGCACAACCACGTAAGGAATGGCGAGTTAAGGAGGTAAACTTTCGAGCTAATATTGTGTACACCGCTCTAAAAGCTTCAACCAGCAACGATTGGTACTTTGATAGTGGATCCTCTCGACATATGACGGGTAATAGCTCTTTCTTGGTCACTTTAATACCTTGCACAAATAGCTTCGTCACTTTTGGAGATGGAGTAAAAGCCAGAGTACTCAGGAAAGGAAAACTCAACATTCCCAACTCACCATGTCTGAAAGAGGCTCTACTAGTAGAAGGTCTTACAGCAAATCTCATAAGCATAAGTCAAATATGCGATTTAAATCTGGATGTCAACTTCACTCGTGACAAGTGCTCGGTCAAAGACGAACAGCAGAAGGAAGTCATGACAGGCCACAGGTCCCTTGATAACTGTTATCTATGGTCTCCAACAGTCACAACCTTGCCAGCAGAGTGCCTTTTATCCAAAGCCCAAGAGACAAAACTATGACATCAAAAACTTGGTCACATCAATTTGAGGAGTATGCAAAAGATTCTCTCTGAAAAGGCGATCATTGGAGTTCCCAACCTCAAGATCATTCAAGGAAAAATCTTTGGAGAATACCAGATTGGGAAACAAGTCAAGACGTCACACAAGAAGGTACAACATCTTACTACTTCTCGTGTTTTAGAACTTCTTTATGTTGACCTTATGGGACCCATGCAAGTAGAAAGTCTAGGAGGGAAGAAGTACATATTTGTCTGTGTAGACGACTTCTCGCGGTACACCTGGGTAGACTTTATTCGAGAAAAGTCAGACACCTTCTCAGTCTTTAAAGCCCTATGTCGGAGAGTTCAACGAGAAAAGGAGAAGTCATTGGAAAAGTCGTCCGACTTCGAAGCGATCATGGAAAGGAGTTTGAAAACATCAGCTTCGCAAATTTTTGTGATGCTGAAGGAATTGCACACGAATTTTCTGCTCCCATCACTCCTCAGCAAAACGGGATCGTTGAAAGAAAAAATCGCAATCTTCAAGAAATGGCAAGAGTCATGATGTTAGCCAAAGACATCCCGCAGCACTTCTGGGCTGAAGCTTTGAATATGGCGTGCCAAATTCATAATAGAGTGACCCTCCGCCCTGGAACTTCGCTCACTCTTTATGAAATATGGAGGGGGAGGAAGCCGAATGTCAAATATTTTCATGTCTTTGGATCGATCTGCTACATTCTTGCAGATAGGGAACCTCGACGCAAACTTGATCCTAAGAGCGACGAAGGCATCTTCCTCGGGTACTCCAGAAATAGTCGGGCTTTTCGTGTATTCAACAAACGCACCCGGACTATCATGGAATCCATCAATGTCGTGATCGATGACAGTAACGAGCAACCCAGTGATGAGGACGAAGAAGTCCTAAATCTCTCAGGAGAAGTCAGACCAGAAGTCAGAGGAGAAGTCAGACCAGAAGTCAGTGGCGATGAGCACAACAACGAGTCTGAAGACGAAAGCCCAATTATCCCAGACAAAGAGGCATCTCCTGTAAGACAAAGTGCTCCGTCAAGAAGAATTCAGAAGAGTCATCTACCCCAGGATGTGATAGGAGACATAAATGAGGGAGTGCGGACTCGACAAAAGGCATCTCTTGACTACAAAGAGATGATAGGTAACATTTGTTTTATTTCCAAAATTGAGCCAAAGAATATACAAGAGGCCATCAATAATGAATACTGGGTCTGCGCCATGCAAGAAGAATTGGTCCAATTTGCAAGAATGAAGTCTGAGAACTAGTACCCAAGCCTGACAATGTCAATGTCATCGGGACAAAGTGGATATTCAAAAAGAAGTCTGACGAGCAAGGAAACATCACTCGAAACAAAGCAAGACTGGTGGCTCAAGGATACACACAAGTAGAAGGAGTCGACTTCGAAGAAACTTTTGCTCCAGTAGCCAGACTGGAAGCCATACGACTTCTTCTCGGCATAGCGTGCCACTTACGGTCCAAACTCTATCAAATAGATGTAAAGAGTACCTTCCTTAATGGAAATCTGAACGAAGAAGTCTATGTAGCCCAACAAAAAGGATTCGAAGACCATGACTCTCCGCACCATATCTACAAGCTAAAGAAAGCTCTCTACGGTCTCAAACAAGCTCCACGAGCATGGTATGAACGTCTCACTCAATTCCTAGTTTAGAATGGATATATTCGAGGGGGAGTAGACAAAACTCTCTTTGTGAAGAAGGAAGGAAGGGACATCATAATTGCTCAAATATATGTCAACGACATTGTATTTGGAGGAAAGTCAGACAAGATGGTGGAACGTTTCGTCCAACATATGCAGTCTGAATTTGAGATGAGCATGGTCGATGAGCTCACATACTTCCTAGGCTTCCAGATGAAGCAGATGTCTGATAGAAAATTTATCTCCCAAAGCAAATACGCAAAGAACATTGTCAAGAAGTTCGGGTTAGAAAAGGCCTCACACAAGAGAACTCCTATTGCCACACATGACAAATGCACAAAGGACGAGATGGGAGAATCAGTTAATCAAAGCCTTTATCGAAGCATAATAGGAAGTCTTCTCTATCTAACAGCAAGTCGACCCGACATCGCTAACTCCGTGGGAGTCTGTGCTCGATATCAAGCCAATCCAAAAGTCAGTCACTTAGCTCATACCAAGAGGATCATAAGGTACATCTCGGGAACCTCTGAATTAGGTTTGCTATATTCCTTTGATACCTCTCATACTCTTGTTGGATATTGTGATGCTGACTGGGCGGGAAGCACACCGGATCGAAGAAGTACCTCTAGAGGTTCTTTCTACCTGGGGAACAATCTTGTATCGTGGTTCATCAAAAAGCAGAATTGTATTGCTTTGTCTACTGCTGAGTCTGAATATATTGCAGCCGGAAGTAGCTGTACTCAGCTTCTTTGGATGAAACAAATGTTGGTAGAGTATGGAGTCAAGCAAGAAGTCATGACTTTGTTCTGTGACAACATCAGTGCTATCAATATCTCGAAAAACCCAGTGCAACATAGCAAGACAAAGCATATTGATATCAGGCACCACTTTATTCGAGAGCTTGTGGAAGACAAGAAGATAAAGCACGAGTACCTACCCACTGAGAAACAAGTCGCTGACATCTTTACAAAACCATTAGATGCTAACATGTTTGAAAGTCTGAGGTCATCCCTCGGACTTTGCTGTCTGGAATAACTAGAAGTCAAGAAAGAAGAGGGAGAGCTTTTGAGTGAATTTTTACTCTCTCTCTATCTGGACCAGGCAGGGTCCACAAAATCTAGCTGGGCCTAAATCTCATTATCAGAATCCCAGGTGGAAATATTTGTTTAAAAATTCAAAAAGGGGAATGATTGAAAAACTGACGACAATCCAATCAACTCTCAACCCCCTTCAACTTCCGCAGAAAAAGCCTGCACAATCCTCTCCATCTTCCCAAAACTACTATGGCACCTAGAGAAGGCTAAAACAAATCTGCGATTGAAAGATTTTGCTCTTCTTTTCAAAACCAAAACCGATCGAGCAAATGGTTGGAACAAGAAGCGGGCGCATACCATCTGCTTCCAAATTACGAGCAAAGATGCGGATAAAGATGATCGCTCGAAAACTGTCAGCCTCAAAATCCTCGACAAACAAGCATGGAGTAAGGATTCGAGGGGGAAAAATCGCAGGGGAAAGTTCGGCAGCACCTCAAGAAGTAACAATCTCACCTCCGACTATCACACCAGTAGAAAAAACTCCCGTCGTTGAGAAGGACGACACTTTAGCCGAATCTGCGAACCTAGAAGATGAGATCTCTCTCTCTACTCCGACCCACGGCACTAGCACCAAGGTCCAATCCAGCCCCTCTAAGTCGACACCAGCACCAGATAAATCCCCTATAAACGAGGACTTGCAAAAAGAAGGAAGTTTCCATGTCGCCCCGGACAGTAATTCAGGGCTTAATGAAGATCAGGAAGCTATTCCAGAAGTCACTCGACCTATAGAGGAACCTGTTAACATCGAAGAGATAGTCGACACTGAGACCATGGAAAAAAAAGAAGTTGTGCCCAAAAGGCTTGAGAGAAGGAAGCTACCAACAAGAAGGTTGGTCGATGAAAAAGAAGAACCTCAAATACCGAGGAGATTGACCCCAAAGAGGAAAACCACAGAGAAAGGAGGAGCATCTGCTTCTAAACAGCCGAAGAAGTCTAGAAGGAAGTCACTAACTTCTGTAGCAACATCTGCTCCAGACGAAGAGGAATCTGAAGAAGAAGACACCCAGATTGTACTACCACGGGTCAAAAAGGCAATGGGAGGGCAGAAACTCCCCAAGAATGTTCCGAAAGCTCCTACGGATAATGTCTCTTTCCACTCTATAGACAATGCGGTTAAGTGGCAGTATGTATACCAGCACAAGATCTATCCAGAAAGAGAACTTTCCACAGAAGCGCAGGGGATAAACTCAATCGTGGAACTTCTCCGAAGAGCTGGCCTGACCAATATGGTCATAAACATCGGGCCATTCTACCCAGCATTGGTCAAAGAGTTTATTGTCAACATATCAAGCGAGTTTGATGATCCAGAAGACGCTGAATACAGAAAGGTGTTCGTTCGGGGAGAATGCTTCAAAATATCTGCCTCAACCATCAATGCCTATCTTGGCAGAGAAGACCCAGAAGTCACTCCAGAAGTCCCGTACTTGAACAAAGTGGCGGTCGAGATCACTGGAGGACGAAAGAAGGTCTGGCCCGTCAAAGACACCATTGCGGCTACTGAGCTTACTGCCAAATACTCAATTCTCTACCGCATTGGCCTGGCAAATTGGGCGCCTTCTACACACGGGTCAAGCATCAAAACCGAATTGGCTAAACTCATATACCAAATAGGTACGCAATCTTCTCTTGATTTTGGCGCATATGTGATTGAACATCTAGTCAAGCATGCCAAATCATGCGCTGTCAAGCTTCCTATCGGGTTTCCTTCATTGATCACCGGTCTCCTTCTCCAACAATGTCCTCACATTTTTCGAGAGACGGATGTTCCGGGTAAGAAGCCACTACCCCTTGCTATCAGCCTCAAGAACTTCGAAGGCAAGCATATAAGGGACCTTGCACCTCCTATGGCCAAAGCATCAGAAACTGGTTCAAAACTCCCGACCCTCAGGACCACTTGGCACTAGGATGGAGGAAGAATTGGTGGAGATGATCAATGATCTGGAAAATTCAATTACGATGCTATCAACCCGCAAAGTCAAAATGTGAAGCTCTGCTCAATGACCTCCGCTCTGCTCCTGCTGCTGAAGATGATGTTGACGACTCCAACTCATTTTAAGTATTTCTCTGAAATTACTCTATAAACTTGTTCCAAACACACACTCTTAAATCCTCGGGGTATGTCCGAGTTACTTTTCTGCACTCTCTGACACTTGGTTTTATTTGCTCATGTTTGAGCTGGATATTTGCTCATGTTTGAGCTGTTTATTTTGCTCATGGTGTGAGCTGGTTTTTACCCTGCTGTTTAGTCAAATTTCATTGTATGATTACCTTTGGCAATATTGTTAGACAAACAGGGGGAGATAGATAGGCTACGCTAGAAGTTACGCCAGAAGTCGCGCCAGAAGTTGCACATAGAAGTCGCCGCTCCAGAAGTTAAACCAGAAGCCGAACAAGAAGTCGCATCAGAAGTCACATAACTTGCTGTGTGCGTAACTGCCTCAAGGTGACGATCTGCCTGAAATATGTTTTAAGTCACATCACTTGCTGTGCGTAACTGCCACAAGATAAATCACTTGCTATGCGTAACTGCCACAAGATGACGATGTGCTTAAAAAGGTGTTTGCCTAAAAAATTGCCAAAGGGGGAGATTGTTGCTACGTTTAATTGTTGGCATAATTTTTTAGCGCAAATGTAAGAAGTCGTGCAACATGTTACATGACATGTGGAGCGACTTGTTACGATCCAGATTAGGAAAGATCTGAAGCTTTCCTATTTCGACGAAGCTTGGAGCGAAAGAAGAAAGGCGCCACGAAGACTTGGAGCGCAAGAAAGTGACGTCGACAAGTCAGGCAACTTCCAGCTGGTAGTTACATGTTAGCAATAGGCGGCAACTCTACTTGCCTGATTTTTTCAGGAAGTCAGAACATGCAAGATGACTTCCAGCTGTCGTGGAAGGCGGCAACGACTTGCCTGATTTGTTCCGGAAGTCTGAAACTTCATGTTCCCGGTCCGAGAATGATTAGGAATGTGAGCTGCTATAAAAAGCCTTGGGCTTCCCATTAGCAGATCATCCGTTCTTGTTCTAACAATTGCAAGATTTCTCAGAACTCTTAACCGTGCACCATTGGCGTGTTGAGAGTCTGATTAAGATTTGCTAGAACGGACTTTTGCTCCGATCAAACATTAAGTCGCGAAGACTAAGTGTTTGGATCGGTTAGGGTTTTTGTTTGTGATTGAAGATTCACAACTCCGTCAAGAAGACAACGACACCGAGCATAGGCTTGCTCGAAGGGTGGAATTGAGAGGATCTCAAAGACAGGGGGAGAGGCCATTGGTCGAGGTTGTTCACGGTGAGATCTATAGTAGCTTAGGACAGTAGCTTGTGTGATAGCTAGTTGGTGCTTGAAGTTGTACTATTGACTACCTAATAGTGAAAACCTTTCCACTGGCAAAGTGCCCCCAGACGTAGGTGCGGAGTCACCGAACTGGGTAATCATCTCTGGTGTCGTTATTATTTGTTTACTGTTTAAGCTTATGGTTTACGTTTTAGGCAAGTAGTCGATACACAAGTTATGACTTTGTGTTCGACTTCTTGACTCGGCTACGATTCAGAATTTTAATCGGGATGGGAACGAGGCGGGGAATTCCAGTTCCGCTCCGCCCCGATATATTAAAAATATATTTCAAAATGTATAGTTAATGAAAAGTAATATTTTATAATACATGTTTAATGAAAAAATAATAATATCTCTAAGTATATATTTTTATTAAAACAATAATTTTAATTAAAAAAAGTAAATATGTTTTAACATTTTTTGGTTGAAAATTAAAAACCGAAATCTTAAATTGGGAAATTTTCATCCATTAAAAATAGAAAACTTTCAATCTGATTTTAATGCGGACGGGAACAAGGATTGCCAAACTGTCTGTTGCCATCCCTACTCCCAAATCCCAACATGTCAATACCATTATTGCCTATTATACCACGTGCTTATTTAGTTTTAAGACAATAATTGACATAGAAGATAAAACAATATTTAATGGACATTATGTTTGTCACAAGCGGATGATTAAATCTGCAAGAATAATGAGTGATGGATGGCATGGTACACATAGGTAATAATAGACTGGACTGGACCCAATACTGCCTCACTTTGTATCAGATGTGACGCAACATCGGATTCACTTTGTTTCTCACCTCTCTGGCAATACATAAACGTCATCTTCTTGGATTGCTAAACCGGCATGGCTCAAGAATCACAATCACACAAATCAACTTATTTCTATTTCGGTAAATATAAATTAAATGAGTAATTACATATCAATACACCAGTCGAAACCTCGTTATAAAATTGATACATCAATATTGTTTATAATTTTTAATGCCCAAAATGCCGCTCTTATAATTTATGCAAAGTATAATTACTTTATAAATGTAAAATTACCACTGTACCCCTCATTTAAATAACAAAGTTAACTTAGATTAAAGGGTAAATTAATATTTGCGAAGAACAAAATAAAAAATGCAAGTGAAATTACTATAATGTTCCCTTCTTCAACCTCCCATCTCTCACTATTTGGTTCATTAAAACTGAACCATTTTGCCTCTCACTCTCCCCTCTCTCCATTATTCATGATTGAATAATATTAGTATTTAAAAGAAAAAATTGAAGTCAATACTGTGGTTTTTGGTTTTTGATTCTTCATTCGAATCGGGGAGGCTCATGGTGCGCTTGATTGGGCTGGGGAGCAGCGACAACCTCCAGATCTCATGGAAACTTCAATTGCTCATGACGATGAAGAAACCTCTCACACCCAAAACCCTAACCTATAAAATGATGAGTGAAATCAAGAATCAGATCCCTCCTCCTGAACCCCTAACCCTCGAAGAAGAGGTGACCCCGCAGAACCAAACGACCCAATGGTTTCGACGCATCGCCTCTGCCGCCGCCGTCAATGCGCGTACTCGATCTGGACAACCCCTGGTTCGGGTGGAACAACACGTACTCGATCTGGATGTGCCTCAGGCTCGTTTTGTACACAAAGTACGGGTACACGTTTATCACAAACTCCCCTATCTTGATCAAAATGACCAAGATACCCCTTAGAGTTTATAAATAACCAAAATTACAGAAATACCTTTATTTCAATACCTAACGTTAACCTATAGGTCATATATGCAACTAATAATATAATGAGTGACATATTTCCATATTCAAACAGATTCATCAAACCAAACATATTTAAAATTAATGTGTAACATCATTCCACAAATCAAGCATATTCAGAAAATGGCCTAATTTTCATATAAAAAAAAATGCCCTGATTTTCACATGAACAAAAATTGCCCTAATTTTCAAAATCCTAATTTTATCCCCAAATTCACTTTCACTGCCATTCCAATGCATGAACAAGAACATAATTAGGGCATAAACATATGAACAGAATCCACTCCAATACATTAATTTTTTAAAAAGATATTAAAAAATTAGTGAACCCAAAAAATAAATATATACAAATTCACATAATAAACAGATTCACATTTACCCTAAATCCTCACATAAATAGATTCAGATAATTAAAAAGATTTAAAATAAAATAAAACAAACCTACGCTAAAATAACATAAACCATTGAAGATACTTACCAGCGAGGCGAAGGGAGCGACGACGAGGAGAGCCGATGGCGTGGCGAGGCCGGGGAAGAGATGAGCGGATGGTGAGGCGAGGCCGGGGAAGAGACAAGCCGAAGAGAGGAAACGGGCTGGGGAAGAGACGAGCCGAAGAGAGGAAGAGGCGACGGTCTGTCTAAAAATTTAGGGGTTTTTTTATATCCTCACAACACGGGCTGCGTACATGCGTTGTACGCAGCGCGTATTCGGGCTGCGTACAACGCATGTGCACAGCGCAAATTTGGTCTGCGTACAACGCATTGTATGCATCCCGTTTCGTAAGAAGTTTTAAGAAAATTCATTTCCCCCCAAATTTCTCAGCCAAAATATAGGGTGGAAATTTCACCAAGTGTTGGAAATTTCACTAAATGTATTTTTTTGAAGTAAAATTTAACTAAATGTGGGTAGAGATATTAAAGAATAAACACATTTAAAATTCATCCCGAATAGAATACCGGACAGCCCGGATAGCGGTCATTACTTCTTCCCGTTTTTCGGACTTCACGGCATACAGAGCATGTGGGAGAACTGGATTTCCACGATCATCATATCTTACATGGAGCTCGGGTCTCACATTCTGGTCCTACCATGAAAAGTGTGCGTTGACGTCATCCTTATTCTTTCCAACCAAACCTAGAACGGTGTCAAAGACGTTGTCCAACACATTCTTCTCGATATGCATCACGTCAAGCGCATGTCGGACTTGATGGGTCTTCCAGTAATTCAACTTCCAGAATATACTAATGTGCGTCCAACACTCACTTAGACCAAGCGTCCGTTTGAAATTCGGATGCAAACTGAGATTCAGGTACTCGTGTTGCAATATCTTATCATGGACTTGACTCCCAGAATAGATGGGGGCGCCTCTCTTGTTTCTACCAATCCGTTGAACACATTTCCCATGCGACGAAATACATGACGATCGTGTAAGAATCTCCGAGCACCCTGGTACGACGTTCTCCCACGATATTGGGTAAAATCAATATCGTCCTTGCAAATAGGACATGCCTTGTAACCTCTTGTCTGAATTCCTCCCAACATCCCTAATCCTGGGTAGTCGTTAATTGTCCACATCACAGCGGCACGCATTAGGAATGACTCGTTCTTGAATCTATCCCAAATCACAGCTCGTACATGCTATAACGTCAAGAGCTTATCGATTAATGGACGTATAAAGTTGTTCAAACATTTACCGGGGGACTTTGGACCAGATATCAACATCGTCAGCATGCTATATTCTTTCCTCATTGCCATCGAGGGGGGAAAATTAAGCGGTAAAACGATAACAGGCCATACACTGTAAGGTGGCGCGTTCGGCCCAAATGGACTGAAACCGTTAGTGGCAACGGCAAGACGCACATTCTGGATTTCACTTGAGAAGTCCGAGTATGTCTTATCGAAGTTTCTCCATTATTTTTCGTCCGAAGGATGTTGTAGTGTATCATCATCTGTCCTCCCTCGCTCCCCGTGCCATCTTATCCACTAAGCTGTCTCCGATGTCATAAATAAACGATGTAACCGATCTGTCAATGTGAAGTACCACATGCTATTCCTCGCCATATTTGATTCTCCTTCTATTTCGTAACGAGGCTCACAAAAATGCTTGCACTATGTTAGTTCCGCGTCATCATCACTATAGTACAATATGCAGCCATAGTAACATGCATCGTACTTTATGCACGACATCTCTATTTGCTTCAATTTCTATTTCGCTTCGCTGTATATCTTCACGTATGCATTCGGCTGGGATAATATGTTGAAAATTTCCGCAGCGACCTCGTCAAATGTCGTGTCCGTCATGCGAGTTTTGTTCTTGATTGACAGAATCCTTAATAGTGTTGCTAACGATGTGTCTGCACTGCCTTCGTACAGTGGGGTCTGGAGTTCTGCAACCAACCTCTTGTATTTCGTTGTAGTTTCTCTATTAGCCGCCTCGTCAACCTGGTCCAACATACAGACAAGTCGAGATGGATCTACATCGTCTACGAACTGCGGAAAATGATTCACATCAGGACTCGGATGTGAAAAATATTGTGCACTAGAATCGGCATACTGATTCATGTTGCTACTCTTCCCGACGTCTCTAACTTCCTCGTGAGCGGTCCACATAGTATAATTTGGCATGAACCCTTTCTTAAGTATATGGTTGCAAATAGATAACATTTCGTGATTACGAACATTGCAGCATCGACTGCATGGGCACTTCTATGTGTCTGGCCCAGTTTTTTTTCCATTTGGCCTCGCAAATTTCATGAAACTAGCTAGGCCATCAAGAAACACTGGATTCTTTCTATCTGTCAGTTTCATCCATCTTCGATCCATTTGTTCAGATGTATATTTGTCTACAATTAGATCGGGATACAAAAAAAATTACTTTAAATACAAAACAAATATTTCACACACTTATTTGAAAAATATAAAAAATAACCAAAATATTGTCTAAATGACATAAATTACCCTATTCTCAACCGAAAATACCCTTCACAGTTCAAAAATGACCAAAATACCACTATTCTCAGTCGGAAATGATCATATAAGATTGAAAGGTCTACTTTGGATGAAGCAAATGTTGTTAGAGTATGATGTCCAACAAGATGTCATGACATTATTCTGTGACAATGTCAGTGCCATAAACATATCTAAGAAAGTGTCCAGCACAGCAAGACGAAGCACATAGATATTCGTCAACACTTTGTAAGAGATCTTGTGGAAGAAAGGATAATTCAGCTGGAATACCTTCCCGCTGAAAGGCAATTGGCTGATATTTTTACTAAGGCCCTTGACACTGCTCGATTCGAAAGTCTAAGGTCGTCATTAGGCCTTTGTATGATCGAGATGTCGTTTAAAACTTAAAAACAAGGAAAGAGTGGTGTGGATTATGGAAGTTGACATCCACACCTCATGATGGGCCGAAAGATGTTCAGCGCCCATGCAAGTAGGAAAAAGGAAAGTGCTGACCTCTCAAAAATACCAGTTATTTTATTCCCTATTTTTCGGTCCCACTATTTCAAAAGGGTTTATTTTCACAACTGCCTAGTTTTGCCTCTCTAACCTTTCACTTTCCAAAAGGGATTTGCAACCTTCTCCTCTTACTCGCTCTCGCTTTCGTCTCAAGCTCTCTTCAACTCAACCATGGTGGGCACACGAAGCAGTAGGGTTGTGGCTAACTTTGCCAGGGAGAAGGCACTACGCCTGAAATCCATGTCTCTCTCACGATCAAACTCTGGGAAGAAGAAATGAGAGAAAAAGAAAGAAAAGGCTCGAGAGGAGATCCCTAAACCAACCAAAACAGGGATTTCCATTACTGAACCTTCTGAGGCTCCCATTGTTGAAGCAAGTGTCATTGAAGAAGAAGCGGCTCCAACTTCGTCTACACCAGGTAACCCTGTAATCCCTGATTCCAAAATTCCCTATTCAAATGTAGGAGGTATCGCTTCTACTTCGCCATAAGATTAGAAGGGTTGGAGAATATTGGAGTCCCTGGTGAAATTGTGGAAGCCATTCCTTTGTAAACAATCTTCCCGCCTGAAGAAGCTAGGGTTAATCCTGCTGAAAACCAACAAGAAGCCGAACCATCAAAGGAAGTTGATGAAGACCCAGATCAGTATCTGAACAGTGCTGAAGGCACCCAAGAAGAAAGTTTTGTTGTTCTACCAGAAACCACAAAGGAAGTTGGTAGTACTATGGGTAATGAAAATGTTGTAAACATTAGTTCTGAAGGAAGTCAAATTCCTGAGAAGGTCTGTGATGATGTCTAGACATCTGTACAAGATAACGTGGAGAAAGATGTTGGAAAAGATGTTCCAGACATTTAGAAGCAATGTGTGCATGACGACGTTCCTGTTGAAGAAGCTGAGAAATCTGGCCCAAGTATACCTGTAGCCACTGTACTAACCGATCTGAGGCAAGAGATTGAAGACTCTGAAAAGTCTGGTGAATACTCTGAAGAGGAAGAAGCTGAGGTCTCCAAGAAAGACTTTGTTGTTATGTCCATGTCCAAGAGAAAGAAGCCCTATTGAGGCTGTTGTATCTGTAAAGAAGGGTTCCACCAAGAAAAGGAAAGTCATCGTTGCAAAGAAGTCTGTTGGAAAGAGTGAAAAGAAGCGAAAAGCTGACGAGGCAGGTAGTTCTGCCAAAACAAAGTCTCCAAAGAAGTCGAGGCATCTTGATGATGAACCTACCTCGGATGAAGAAGAAGTGGAAGTTGTAGAAAAGGCTTCTGTTGAGCCTAAGTATATCGAAGGACAGAAGCGCCCGAGAAATATTCCGCCCGCAAAGATAGATAACATCTCCTTCCATCATGCGGAGTCAGCACTGAAATGGAAGTTTGTTGTAATGAGAAAAGTTATTCCAGAAAGAGAACTGTCACCAAGTGCCTTGAAGATGGAGGAGATAATAGAGCTAATTACATATGCAGGGCTCCTATAGAGCGTCTCCAACACTGGTACGTACTACCCTCTGCTTGTTCAAGAATTCATAGTTAAGATATCTCCTACTTTCGACATACCCTCCAGTTCAGAGTATAGAAAAGTGTATGTCCGAGGAAAGTCATGCATCTTCACAGAAGAGGTTGTTAACAACTATTTGGGAAGAGACACTCTGGATGTCTCAGATGATGTCCCATCTTTGAACAAATTTGTTCAGGAGATATCTGGGGGTACGCAGAGAATCTAGCCTACCAAGGGCAAGCTGTCCTCCTCGGTTCTCACTGCAAAATATTCGGTACTCTTCCGAATCGGCATCGCAAATTGGCCGCCTTCCACACACGGCTCTAGCATCACGAATGGGATCATCCTGAGCAAGAGACCCAAGCTGCTCCGAAACACTGATGTAGTTGGAAAGAAACCTGGTCCTCTATCTTTCAGCCCAAAGCTCTTTGAAGGATCACATGTCCCGGACATCAGACATCCTTCTGGTGGAATGTCAAAGAGAACATCTGGATCCATTGATGTCCAGAAAGATGTTGTCACATAGCTGCACGAGGAAATCAAGTTCCTGGAGAACACCATCGACATCATGTTCTCCAGAAAGACTATCTGTGAAGGACTACTCTTGTATCTCTTGCAGGACAAGAAGGGAAAGAAGAAAGTGGAGGATGCACCTATGGAGGAGGACGCTGTTGATGTGGAAGATGATGAGGAATCAAGCTCTACCAGTATTTAGATCAGTTACTACTTTCTAAACCTTGCACTCGAACAAACTTTTTATTTGGGATGACTGTATCAAACTTATTTACCTCGGGGGGATGTCCGAGTTGAACAAATGTAAGGTTGTTGTTGAAGCCTTGGTACTTTTGGGGTGGTTACGTCTTTGCTTTAAGTTATATTCTGCTATATGAGCATAATTGTCTTCGATTGCATATGCCTTCTTGGCATATTTTTGAGGCAATCAGGGGGAGTAAAGGCTAGTTGAGACTAGGTTCACGATAAGAATGACAAGGAGAATGCCAAGATCGAGCTCACTGAAGAAATCAGATTTACTTGCATAATATATTATTACCTGTGTTTTGTGTTCTGATATCTTATTGTGTATCATGTCTAACTATATGTCTCAAACATGATTCAGTTTGAGCTACTGTCAAGAGGATTGAAGACTCTCTCTCCAGGACATATGAATAAAGGAGTGTTCCCCCCAAAAATAGCCAAAGGGGGAGATTGTGGTTCCTACGGATGTTGGCTATTTTATATGGTGGAAAGATGTCCATCCATATGTCGCGACCTAAGACGTCGATACTCAAATCAGAAGATGTCCATCCAGAAGTCTCGGACATCACGATCGAACATCTCGCCAGAAGACTTTATGGAGTTTCCTTATTTAGAAGAATTTCAAATATCTGTAGGATTCTTTCTTCATTAGTTGTGCAGCAGCGAAAGGAAACTAGGAGGAGACGTAATCAGCAAGGCGCGCACGAGATCTTCTAGGAAACCCTAAAGAGAGTCTCGTCACATCTTCTACAAATAGGTGATAGTTCCATCCCGTAGAAGGTGGTGTTGTGTAGTTATATCTTAGTTCATAATGTACAGAGTTTCTAAGCGTGTTGGACTAGCGTGTTAGGGAGCTATATGTTGTAGCTAAGATCATAGCTTGTGTGTTCCAAACAAAGATTCGCAGAAACATTGTTTGGATGTTTTGAACGAACCCGCACCAGTGGAGCTGAGTGCAAACCTTTGAAGACGACGACAAAGGAGGAGACGGAACAGTGGGATCTGTTCTAAGAGTGGACTCGAGTCGGAGGCTCGAAGACAGGGGAGACCCTAGGTTAAGTTCACACTAGTAATAATACCGTAGGGCTTAGATTAGGGTGTTAATCAAGAGAATCTTTGTACGTGTGATTGATTACATATAGTGGAACTTGTTCACTAGCAGAGTGCCCCCAGACGTAGGTGATGTTGCACCGAACTGGGTAACCAACTCTTGTGTCGTTTAATTTCTGTTCGTTGTTTTGTTTACTGACTTTGCACCGGCAAGATGTCTCACACTTAGTCTCAACATCATACGAGACATCTTGCGTTTAACTAGAATTTCATGGACAAGTCATCCTTGTTCAATTGTCCTGTTTCTTGATCTGAGTTAACTGAATTGCGACTGATTCTCCGTATCGACTGCATGGACATGCTATTGTATTTCAGTTGTACTCATCAAGTAGCTTAAACAGATATCTGCTCATACATCTGCATGAGGGATAAATCCTTCAGCGATCTATTGAGTCAACTCATGTGACTCGTGATCGAGCCAATCACAGTCGTTATTGTAACCCTTTCACAGGAGACGTTAGACTGAGTCAAACTCGTCACTCATTACATAGTGACCTCAAAGATCCTTCCGTCTAAGGATGTGATTTCACGTACTGACATATGAGTATGTTCATGACTGTATCTATGTAACATACTCACGATCGGGTTGTCCTATATCACCCTGTCTGGCGATACTATGACCTAACTCCGGCCCCTTTCTGGCCGTGATCAGTAGAGCGTGATCATTTAGAGTTAGCCTCATACCGATCGCTTCTTATGAAGCTATTCTGATCGGGGACAGCTTAAGTGTGATTTTATCTGATTTGTTGATCTACTATTATGTGTTGACACGTCAATGATACAAATCAAATTATACTTAAGATATTACTACAACACTCCGTAATATAAATGCCGTTTTTATTTCAACTAATAATCTCATTACCTAAGTAGATTGAAAATACATTGTGCTAGGGCACAAAATCTCAACAATGTTTTTCCTTTCACTCTCCATTCCATCTGTCTAGGTTTCCGAACTTTATGTTTATAGCGGTTTTGAGCTATCTCTTGTGAGTGGAGAGATGGTCTCTTATCATAGAGATAATAGCAGAATGATTTGATATGACCTCTCTTCCCACAATAATTACAGATCCAGCGTGGTTCATTTGTAGACATCTTGGACGATGGTCGATTGTGCTGAGACATTTGTCGAGAAGGATGTCGTGACATGTTTCGCCTTTCCTGGCCTAGGATATTGCGTAAACTGTTCCTTCTCTTCAGTTGGGGATTGTTGTGGAACAAACTTGGTTTAAGATGATGAGCCATTTTGAGAATATCCAAGTCTCATTCTGTCTCTGCTATGTTTTCCTATTGACAGTATTTTGTCTAGGTTCTCTGAACTTGGATTCATCATTTTAACCGACTTGGTTATTTGTTCTATTTCTCCATTGAGTTAGGTGACTTCTTGTTTTAGCTCGATGATAGTCTCCAACATTTTAGTATTGTCGTTTGTAAGAGTGATGATCTGAGCAGCCTGTTTGTCTAGAATTTGGGACTATTCAATCCATTTTGTGTAGAGGATGGAGTAAGCCTCGTTGAGCTGATTATCGTTCCATTCATCATCTAGTGATAAGTCCTGTATGTCATTACTAACATTATTAGGATGATCAGGTTTGCTGGATGAAGTAGAAGTGGTGAATGCTACAAAATTACTTATCTCTTCTGTTTCACTGTCATCAGTTTCCTCATCAAATAATGTAGCATTATAACCCTTTTTCTGTTTCCTTACGTAGTTAGGACATTCCTTCTGGTAGTGTCCGAACCCTTCATATTCATGGCATTGAAACCTTCCACTGTCACCATTTCCTTCACCAGCTTTATTGTCTCTGTCGAAGTTTCCACTTCGTTGAGTTTTCTGTGGAGCATTGTTCTTTACATCTGATGTGACATTCTTCCAGTCATTTGCTATGACATTTTTCCCCGACATTCTGTTGGATCGCTTCATAACCCGGTTATAGTTCTTTGCTAGCAAAGCTATGGTAGCGTCGATTTCATCATCCTGGTCTGAACATTCTTGCTCAACATGCTTGGGCATGAAGCTATTGAAAGTCACTCCTTTATTTTTCTGCCCAATGCTTGGTAGAGACAGCTCATACGTCATTAGAGATCCCATTAATTTATCAAAGGGAATGGTCTTGAGATCATGGACCTCTTCAATAGCCGTTATCTTCATCTTAAACGTTGAATTCAAGGCTCTTAGGGTCTTTCTCACTAGTTTCTCATCTGTCATTGGTTCACCTAAAGAGTAAGATTCGTTGGCAAGGTCTCGAATTCACACATTGAATTCAGCTACAGTTTCATCTTCCTTCATGATAAGTGCCTCAAATTTCGTTGTTAAGTTTTGAAGCTTTTGTTCTCGTACCTTTCTGGTTCCCTCATATGCAACAGTCAGAATGTCCCATGCTCCTTTGGCAGTAGTGCAGGTGTTGATCAATCTGAACACGTTTCTGTCCATACCATTAAAAATCGCATTGAGGGCTCGAGAATTTCCTAGAGCAGCTTCTTCATCAACGTCGGTCCATTCTGTCTCAGGTTTGGGATTTGTGAAATTTCCCTCCGTATCTTGATAGCACGGAGCGCTCCAGCCATCTATCACCGCCTTCCAGGTCTTGTTGTCGATGGATTTCAAGAAGGCACACATACGGGCTTTTCAATATCTGTAGTTACTCCCATCTAGAATAGGTAGACGGTTGACTGATCCTCCCTCTATAGTGTTGTCCATGTTTGACAATCAGAATTTGTCGCCCACGACCTCAACTAAAGCTGTAGGTGCCTCATCTGATACGAATTGAAATTCTGATTAATTTAGTTAGACAAGATGTCAAGAACAATGTGAGGAACAATGTTGAGACAATGTTCTTAACAACTTGTCAGTAAACAGATTTGGGCAGCCACAATATAAAACTTGTAAATGGTAAACAGCAACACAAAAGATTGTTTACCCAGTTCGGTGCAATCTCACCTATGTCCGGGGGCCCTCGGCTAGTGGAAAGGTTTCAGTATATGGTAATGAGTCAAAACATACAAGTATACATGATCATCACACCGATCAATACCCTATGCTACTATTACTAGTGCAAACCTATCTCAGGGACTCCCCCTAAATCCAAGACTCCGTCTTGATTCCACTCTAGGAGCACTCGCACTGCCCGGATGCAACAAGTCGCTGTTATGCACTTGTACGTGAACCTTCAATCACGCATTCACAAGAAACCCTCAATCACTCACACTTGAACTTCTGATTCTTGTAGTGATACACAAATGTTCTTCGTGGAACACATAGCCTTTCAGCACGCCAGTCCTTCACGTCTAAAAGCTTTGTGTATTTCACTGAAGAAACTACAAGAAGTCGCATGCTGCTAAGGGTGGAGCCTCACCTTTTATAACAGCTGCAAAACTAATTCCGGAACGCATTGGGGTTACCAAAAGCCTATTCGATTTAGGTTTCCCAAATCCTTGACGCCGATATCTTTTTAGAGTCTCTATCACGACAGGAAGCTTCCCAGAATCATGACTTAAACAAGACTTACCAAAAGCCTTGTACACAGCTGGATCTTTCCAATCGCAACATGTCTCATATTTAAGGAAACTTTCTAATGTTGCGATCCACAAATATCACGAAAGATGTTGAGACTAAACGCTTAACATCTTTCCTAACCAGATGCTCGAAATCTAACGTATCGCCTAAAAAATAAGCCAATAAAAAACGTAACAACACGGAGTATTGGTGCCTAGCATCCATGCTTTGATTTGAAAATAGTTGTTTCTAAAGCTTTCAAGGGTTGGTAATAAGATCCTGAGAGGGTGGCCAACCTAAGGAAAGGCTTAATCCAATCCCGAAAGGTGGATTAAGTACTTAAAACTTAGAATCACTTGCTTGTACCTTAAATAATTTATTTATTGCTCTTGGATTGGCTCAATGTCGTCCGTCTAGCATCTGTGGTGGCTAGTTAATTTGTGATATCCTTGTTGCTATTTGCTACTTTTTACCTTGTTCATTGAATCATTAGTCTAGTTTAAATTTAGAATTATTTGAGTGCGTGAATTGGTATTAAAATCACCAACTAATTTGAGTAATTTTATAATTCTTACAACACACTGGTTAATACGAAGTTTGTGACAAACACCCACATACCAATCCTCGAGAGTTCGACCTGGTAAAACGAAAATATAAATATACTTGAGGGATTAAAGGGCGACCTTTTCGCCTTTCAAGTTGGCGGCGTTGCCGGGGATTGAAAGTATTTTAGCAAATTAAGTGTGAAGAATTTTTGTGTGTTTCCTTTTTATTTCCTAAGTTTGATACTTGCTTGTTCTCTACAGGTGAATTTTCCAGTGCATGACACGGTCGTCCGGACCGGCTCAATTTCCACTCAATCCTGAGATACAAGCACTTTGTAGATGCAATAACACAAGGAGGAGGAGGATGTCTCATCATGGAACGGTTATTATTGGGGAAGATGAAGGGCCTGCTAGGGCAAATCTCGGTGACACTCCGGACCGTCGGGATAAATATGAGAATCTGGCTCCCGCTGACTTTAGAGCTCATGATAAAATCCGGCAAGATGTACCACTAGGGGGAAATGGGCAAGGGCCACTCGGGTACAATTGTTCTCTAGTACCTCCCACTCCCCTAGCCCCTCAAGTTCCTCGAGTACCCCGAGTGGTGCAATTCAACTATCCACAAGCCACATTCGAGGTGAAAACCATTATCCTTACCATTTATCGACTATCCCACAATTCAATGGCTTATCTGGGGAGGACCCGCCGGTGCATTTACAGATTTTTGCCAGAATTTTTGAATCTATCGGAGGAAGTCTGCCCATGGAGATATTGAGTAGTCACTCTTTCATTTCACGCTCGTGGGAAAGGCCCTCACATGGTACCTTAGTCTCACAAATATCGAAGTGAATAATTGGGAATGGTTGATGGAGTGCTTTCTCAACTGATTCTTTCCAAGGCACAAGACCGGCGATCTCCGAAGCGAGATTTTTTCTTTCCGACAACAAGACCAAGAATAACTATATGATGCATGGGAGAGATTCAAAATGTTGCTAAGAAAGTGTCCGGATTATGAGATCTCGGATAGAGGGCTCAATGAGGTGTTCTTTCGCAATGTCAACCCTACCGCGTAAATTGCTCTCAATGCGGCTAGATGAGGTTCATTTCTAGATCTCGATCCCGCCAAAGCAAATGAAGCTATCGAGAGGTGCGCTAACAAATACTTCCAATGGTAATCTCTACGTGAGCCCGCCTTTAGACAAGTGGCCGCGGTAAAAGAAAGCGAAACCATCTCAAAGCTTTTCAACAAATTGGAAGAAATGTTTGAGTTTATGAGAGGTTGCGGGAGCACGAATGCACCAATACAAAGGGAAGACGTGAATCAAGTGATACCTTATGAGATATACGGAGACCCGGGTCACGAATTCGAGAGATGTGGTCATTATTCCCAAGGAGTGGCGTACGTCAATGACCAACTCACGAAGAACCAACAATTTAATCACGTGGCGTCGCTACAAGGGAATAACCAAAGGCAAGACCGTGGGGATTACGGTACCAACAACTATGGGAATCAAGGGTGAAGCAAAAACGGAAATCACAACTATGACCGTGGAAACTACAAAAATGGTCGTGGAAATTACAACAATGATCAAGGGTACAACAATAATGGAGGGTATAGTCACAATGATAGAGGGTACAACAATAATGGCAACAATGGGTACAACTCGAGGAGCAACCAAGGGAATCAAGGAGGAGGCAATAACGGTCCTTCGGTCTATAATCGCTAAGGTTACGGGAGCCGAAACCACTCAAATGAGGATTCCTCTTCGGGGTATGGCTATGGGGGCCCATCATAATCAACCCCTCCACTAAGTCAAGACATGGGGTGCGCGGAAGTGAAAGAGATGCTTCTTAAGTTCATAAAGATGCAACATGGGACTCTCGGTTGCTCAAAGCTTGGCAAGCAACGCGGCCACAATGCACAATGTTGAAAATCAAATATCTTAAACCCAAGCCCCGAGACAAGTGGGTGGGTTGCCAAGCACCACCGAAAACCCAAGACCTCATGGTAAAGGCGATGTGAATGCCATTTTCTTGACAGAGGATGATGATGTCAAGGAACCTATATACCAAGTTCAAGTACCGAAGGAAGAAGAAGCCCCTAAAGAAGAAGAAGCCCTGAAGGAAAAATAAAAGCAAGGAAGAGAAGAGGAGATCGCGGCGCCCAAGCCCGAAGAGGTTCATATTCCGCCATATCCCTTCTCCCTTTTTCCTCCTAGAGAAAGCAAAGAGGCCTTGGCTATTAAGGAAAAAATTCGTGAGGGAGGCACTGTAGAAATGAGCACCGAGATGAGTGCCATGTTAAAAGAATGTGCTCCCTCTAAAGATGGAAGACCCCAGGAGTTTTACTATCCCTGTAGGTATTGGGATCACACATCAAGGACCCCTTTGTGATCTAGGAGTCGGGGTCAATGTTATGCCTCTTTCACTTTATGAAGAATTGGGGTTGAAAAGTATGAAGGATACATCGGTTAAGTTGCACCTACCCGATCAATCTATAGTGACCCCAGTGGGAATAGTTGAAGACGTGCTTGTCAAGGTCAGGAAGTTTGTGGTTCCTGTGGATTTTATAGTACACAAATTCAAGACGGGCAAGGAAGTGTAAGTAATCCTTAGCCGACCCTTTTTGGCTACAACCAACACTTGTATAAGTGTCAAGCGAGGAGATTTTAAAATGATGGTTTATGAAGAGTCAATCACATTTCGATTGCCTTCGCTCAAGAAGGAAAAATGCCCGTCACTACTTGACGAGAAAGGATTAAGATGGTATGGTAAGGTGGAACAAGAGATGGAACCGAAAGATTTGAAGGAAAGTGAAGCCAAAACTAGGCCTAAGGAAAAAAAAGAAGCTCAAGCCACCCTCGGGGAGAATCAAAGTAGCTCCCGATGGCAAGAGTAAGGAAGGGTTGCGGGAAGCCCCAAGAGGGCCGAAAAATCGTCTAAAGCCTGGAGACACCAATGATGGAGAGGCGCCCAAGCCCGTAGAGGTTTACATCCCGCCGCATCAAATGCCTCCATACCTCCTAAGGCCGAAGGGAAAAGGGATCCCAGAAGAAAGATGGTGCAAGGGCGCTGGATCGTTGTGTGGAGAGCGTCATGCTAATCTTGATAGTTCTCGGGGAAGTTAAACAAATGTTCTATTGGGAGGCAACCCAAATTTCTAACCTCTCTTTGTAAATTCATTATTTCTAAATTATATTTTCTATGCTTATAAATCTCGTTGTTTGACAAGGTTTGTGTGCTATGTAGAAGCAATCTCGATCACGACGCCAACACGAGATGAAGAGCACGACTCAATGGCATTGACATCCTCCTTGCCCGAACACTTGTCATGAACTCAACCCGGGCCAAACAAATAAAGAGTGAATGAATTCATCATTAGGGGAGGTAACACGTACTCTCTTGAGAATTCCGCTTCTACTCAAGACTCGCGATCCTCTTGTGACCTTGAGTAGTGTTTGCTTGCCCCTTTTACGGGTTGATGTGTTTATTTTGGAGATTTGGCATGTTTTGTACATTCATAAGACTTGATAGAGTCTTAAGTGTGGCGTGTACTTATTGTACACGCCACACTAGGGCATTTTTATATTTTAGTGTAGCTTAAGGCTTGTAAGGGTCTTGAGTGTAGTGCGTACTTTGTACACACCACAATCGATTTTTTTGAGTCTAGGGCCTAATCCAGGCCTAAGTGTGGTGTGTGATCACTCACACACCACAATCGAGTCTTTTTGATATTTTTTGAGTAAGTGTACAGGTAAAACAAGGTTACCAAGTCACGAACCCTAACCAAAGCCACCACTTCGACCTCTGGTGAGGACGTTGACCGGTACTTCTACAACGACATAGTGGAAGACTGTGAAGGTAATCATGTTCCACCATGTAAATAGTTTCGGTTGATTGGTTTTGCCTCTTTTGAGTCTGTAGTATGATTGTTATGAATTTTGGTAGTGGCTCTTGTAGTCTTGCATGTTAGGTAGGAGCCACTTGCATGCTGAAAATGATGTTTTTAATGTTTTGGCAAGGATTAGGATGTGTTTGAGCCAGGGGTAGTTTTTGGGGATGATATTGCTATTGATATGTTGATAAGGTTGTTTATGCTTAGCTATGTGTGGGTCAGGAGTTTATGTGAATGAATTCGTGTGCGGGTAACTTGAGTTGTTTTGATCTATACACATTATCAACCATTGCACATTTAAAGTAGCCACATGTCTATCTAAATGTTAAGAGTCCAACTGTTGCTATTGGCCATCTAAGACCAACCCAGGGAGAAATTTCGTAGGCCATGTTTGGACCGTTTGAGCCTGAAAAGCTACCCGAAACACACTTTATCCTTAGTACCCTAAACCGAGCCAAAAAGCTTATTTTGATGTCCCTACGTTACAAGCCTATGTGCGCTCTTGTTTCTATATCCAATGTACCTTCTAACCCTTCCATCATGCTTTGTTGCTTTGAGTGTGAGTTTGAATGTGGGATTTGTAGATCATGTATAGGAACGGAAAAGGGCTAAACATTTTGGGGAAATTGTCTTTAAAAAATGATTTGTTGAACCGCATCGGTTCGAGAAAAATGTTTTATAAAAACTTGATTGAGAAAAATGCTTACACTTATGATCTTTCGAATTTGGGCAAACATAAAGAAAAAGAAAAAAGTACAAAAAAGAAAGAAATTGAAAAAAGTAATGAAAAAAGAAAATGTTATTACGATTTTTGTTGGCTTATTTTTTAGTCAAGAAGGATGTCGAGCGTATGATCAGAAAAGATGTCAAGATGTATGTTGCATCATCTTGCTCGACATCCTCAACGTCGAAGCAGTGCATAGTTTCCTTAAATATGAAGATATTCGACGATTATGAATCTGGGAGTCTTGAGTGTGTAATGATACTGGAAAGCTTCTTGCCGTGATAGAGATTATGCAAAGATATTTGGCAACAAGGATTTTGGAAACCAAGATCTCTAGGATTAAGGAAACCATACTGCATTCCTGGAGTTATTTGGAAGCTACTATAAAAGCTAAGGCTCCACCCTTAGTAGCGGCTGACTTCTTCGAGAGAATATACAGAGCTCTTAGACGTGAAGGACTTGCGGGTTGAGAGGTTGTGTATTCTTCGAAGTACGTTGTGTATCATTACCAGAATCGAAAGATCAAGTGTGAGTGATTATGGGTTTCTGTGTGTATGCGTGATTGAAGTGCCACGTGCAAGTTAAACAACGACTTGTGACATCCGAGCAAGGAGAGTGCTCGTAGAGTGGAACCAATACGGGTCTTGGATTCAGGGGGAGTCCCTGAGATAGGTTTGCACTTGTAATAGTAGCATAGGGAAGTGATATGTGTGCTGATCACCGATACTTGTATGTTGCGACTTATTACTTCATAGTGAAACCATTCCACTGGCAGAGTGCCCCTAGACGTAGGTCAGTTAGCACCGAACTGGGTAAACATCTTTTGTGTCATTGTTTACTGCTTTTTGTGTCATTGTTATTTTTCGCATCTGCGCAAGTTGTTAAGAACATTGTCTCGATATTGTTCTTGACATCTTGTTTGACGTAAGAAATCAGAATTTCATAAAAGAAAAAAGAAATGAAGTTTAGAATTAAAGCCCAAATCTAGAGAGTGATCTTCAAGCAAAAATGAGCATTTCGGGTTTTAAAATATAAATTTTGCAAGTTTTACATCTTCACAAATAAGAGCCACAAATTGGGAATGAAAAATGAAGGGATTCGAGTGAGTTGAGGGGTAGAACACATTTAGGACAAGAACACTCGGGGAAAGTATGTAATTAGGGTTGTGAGAAAAAAGCAACTTTGTGGTGGTGCACCATTTAGCCGTTTTAATCCTCTAAAACTCCTACCCGAGCCTAAGCCTAACAATACAAGCCATCTGAATAAATTCCTACAACACTGGAATTTCCCGGAATCCTAGATTCTTCAGAAAGCGAGGAGACTTTGGGACGAATATAATAGTTTGATAGCTTGGCATTCAGGTAAAACTTGTGTGTGAAACACATTTGTGTACCGTTGGTTTTGGAGTCTTAGTGAAAAGATTATTTGTGTTTCTCCTCACACTTTGGCATTTGCATGAATTCTCGAGCCCTGATAACTTTGCAGAACCAAATCTTGTTGACTTGTTAATGGTTCTTAGATTAATTACCCCGCAAGTGCTCAAACATATACTAGGAGTCAGAAATGAAAAAGATGTTGTTTTTAGCGTTTGAGACAACGCGCGTCTCAAGATCCACGTCTCAACGCGTGATGAACCCTGCCACGTGTCGCACGTTGAGACAATGTGTCGCACGTGTTCATACCCTAACTATTTTTCTCTCTTTTTTAGTACCCTGACAATCTTTTTGTGACAACCTACCTCTAAAATGCCTAAAGAAATGGTGAAATGGCCATTTTGCCCTCTCTCTCTCTCTCTCTCTCTCTCTCTCTCTCTCTCTCTCTCTCTATCTATAAAATTATAATTGGTTCTTCAACTATCAGTTGAACCTTTTAGTTGATGGACCAATTATAGTCTGGCAGGTGCTTTACATTAATATTACTTTTACTCGCCCTCATATTTCATATACAGTGTAACAGGTCTGTCTACATATGCATGACCCCGGATCAACCACATAAATGCTCTCAAATGCATCATTCTATATTTGCAAGACACCCTTCATTTAGGTATGCACTTATATTCTACGTATGTCAAATGATAAATACAATCAAATATTGTAAAGTGACTATGGGAGTGATTTATGTAAATCTCTGTATAAATATTCGACAAATGGAAATACAAAACAACAAAACAATTATCTTATTATGGTATCAAAGCTTGTACATCGCGGACACGAGTTCAAATCGCAAGACATGCACAAATTTTATTTCTATAAACTCTCTCTTTTGTATTTGTCAGAAATGTTCTACTCTTATTCTGAATGGGCCTTCATAAATCTATTATTCTCAAAAAGTCTACTACTGGGATACCTGAAATCGAGAGCCATTTTATGGTGCGAAATGGCATGCTCTATTATTCAATGTCAAATCTTAAAACCACTTGTGTGGTTCCTACGGATGTTGGCTATTTTATATGATGGTAAGATGTCCATCCATATGTCGCGACCTAAGACACCGATACTCAAATCAGAAGATGTCTATCCAGAAGTCTCAGACATCACGATCTAACATCTCGCCAGAAGACTTTCTGGAGTTTCCTTAATTAGAAGATCTTTAAATATCAGAAGGATTATTTCCGTATCAACTGTGCAGCAGCAAAAGGAAACTTGGAAGAGACAGAATCGGCAAGATGCGTACGAGATCCTAAAGGAAACCCTAAAAAGAGTCTCGTCGTATCATCTACAAATAGATGATCGTTCCATCCCATAGAAGGTGGTGCTATGTAGTTATTTCTTAGTCGACAATATATAGAGTTCCTAAGCGTGTTGGACGAGCGTGTTAGGGAGCTGTAAGTTGTAACTAAAAATATAGCTTGTGTTTTCCAAACAAAAAATTGCAGAAATATTTGTTTGGGTGTTTTGTACGAACTCGCGCCAGTGAAGCTGTGTGCAAACCTTTGAAGACGGCGACAAAGGAGGAGACGGAACTGTGGGATCAGTTTTAAGAGTGCACTCGAGTCGGAGGCTCGGAGACAGGGGGAGACCCTGGGTTAAGTTCGCACTAGTAATAATACCATAGGGCTTAGATTTGTGTGATAATCGTAAAGCTTTGTATGTGTGATTGATTACATATAGTGGAACTTGTTCACTAGCAGAGTGCCCCCAGACGTAGGTGATGTTGCACCGAACTGGGTAACCAACTCCTGTGTCGTTTACTTTCCATTCGTCATTTTTATTATTGACTTTGCACCAGCAAGATGTCTCACAGTTAGTCTCGACATAGTGATAGACATCTTGCATCTAACCATAATTTCAATTGGTATCAGAGGAGACATTTTAATTCACTAGGTATGTTCCTGTTTGAAAAATTCTGGTATTAAGTCATGTCTGGATCCAGAGAAGGAGGCTCCGTCAACAGACCTTATGTGCTAGATGGATCAAATTATGGGTATTGGAAGGCTCGTATGACTACATTCCTCAAGACACTGGATCACAAGGCTTGGAAATCTGTGATAAATGGATGGGTGGCTCCAACCACTACTGATGATCAAAACGTCTCTCACATCAAGGCAGAGAGTGATTGGACTGATGAAGAAGATCTGGCTGGCCTAGGTAATTCTTTAGCACTGAATGCCATTTTTAATGCAGTTGATCAGAATGTGTTCAGATTGGTCAACACATGTGTGTTAGCAAAAGATGCTTGGGAAATTCTGGCCACAACATATGAAGGAACGACCAAAGTTCGCGAGCAAAAACTTCAATACCTTACGACACACTTTGAAGCATTATCCATGAAAGATGATGAGACAATCAGTGACTTCAATGTTCGAATCAGGGACTTGGCAAATGAATCGTATTCTCTGGGAAAACCCATGACTGATGAAGACCTGGTTCGTAAGCTCAAGGGACTCAAGGGACTCACCCTAACAAGCTCAACGTGTCCCTCTCAAAATCAAGTAGACTCTGAATCTGAAGATGATACTGACCAAACTCTTGATTTGATGGTAAAAAATTATAACAGGATCATGAAAAGATTCTCGAACAGAGCTGGGAAACATGTCTATCAGAACCCTACAAACAATGTGCCAAACAAGTTTCAGAAGAATGTCGTTATCAAAGAAGCTACGAGATCTGATCGAACAGAAAAAGGAAAAGGCATCCAATGCCATGAATGTGAAGGTAACGGCCATATTTAAAAAGAATACCCGAACTTTCTGAAGAAACATAAGAAGGGTTAAAAAGCATCCATGTCTGACGGAGAAAAAGAAGACAGCGACGAAGAACAGATAAGCAACTTTTTAGCTTTTCCTGCACATTCTTCTAACCAAGATGTTGTTATAAATCTCTCTTACCAGATGAAGTGATGAACAGTGCCTACGACAAGTTGTTCACTCAATATATCGAGGAATCCAAAGTCCTGGAGAAACAAAGAGACATGATTCTGCCACTCTCCGAAGAAAAAACTAGGTTGCTTGAAACCATAATCAATTTGAAGAAGGAAGCAAGTCGACTCACAGGAAAGATTGATCAAATAACAGTGGATGTTCAAGACATATGACAGGTGACAGAAGATTGCTAATCAATCTCAAACCATGCTATGTTGGACATGTCACATTTGGCGATAGTGTCAAGGCCAGGGTCATCGGGAAGGGACAGCTCAAACTGTTAAGATTATGCCCTAGTCCAATGTAATTCCTTAATCTATATTGTAACGGACATCATTCTTCTACATAATAAAAGTCATAATATTACTAATGTGTTGTAGTAGTATATCTAATGTGATTTAATCTATGTCATAATGTGTGTAACCACTTATAGTAGAACTATAGATAAAAAAGAATTGCATTCGATAAAGTCTCTGATCAGCTAAGCTTCTTCTGAAGCGATTAGTATGAGACTAACTCCTTGTGATCATGCTCTACTAATCATGGCAAAGTGTGTGCCGGAATTATATCATAGATACCATCAGGTCGATGATATCGGACAACCCGATTGTGAGTATGCTACATAGATCCATTCATGAGATACTCACAGATCGTAGCTTGTCATTATATCCTAAGACCAAGGAGTCTTTGTGTACACTATGTAACGAATACCTAAGTTTGACCTAGTCTAACGTTATCTGTAAAAGGGTAGCTATAACGGCTTCGATTGGCTTGGATATTTATTGCATTAGTGAACTCGAAAGGCGTCTGAGGGATTATCACTCATACTTTGGTATGAGAAAGATATCCGTTTAGGCCACTTGATGAGTATGACTGAAGGAATAGCACGGCCGTGCAGGTGATACCTTAGTATCAGTTTTCAGTCATCACATATATCAAGAAACAGTGATTCATAAATTAGGATGACGATTCTTTGCCTATTGATCAATTTAGATATCGGTTTGATAAAAGGAAAGTGACATGTACGATAACAGGTTAAGTCGAATAATCGATAATCACGAACGTTGGGTAATCATAATGTCTTGCTAGAGACCACTTATGATGGAAAGGGTAAAATGGTTATTTTACCAGCCTGCCAACTGTTCGTGAGCCTAGAGGGTCACAAGCATTAAGCACAATACATAACAAATAAGCATGGATTGAAATTGGGAGAATCCGGTTTCCAATTTAGTCAAATTGAAAACGATTCGGTTGATTTCTGGCCTAGGGTTTTAACCAGACGGTTGAAAAAATCAAGTTGAGAAAATTGAACCGATTTATCTAAACCAAAATTAGAACTCAATTTTATGGGTTTTAATTTGAATTTAGTTAAACGGACTTAAAGCCCATTTAGGGTTTTAATTGATGAATGGGGAAAGAATACAATTAAGAGTTTAAAGGGGTAAGATGTGTAAATATTTATTTGAAATTTAAAATCAGATTTTTTTTTTGTTTAATTTCAAATTAATTACACAAATCTTTTATTCCTTTTTTATCTCTATTTTTCGGCAACCTTCCCCCATAATTCCCTCTCCATTGCCGACCCTCTCAAGTTTAATTCCTCCATTGTTTTTATCAAAAAATTCTCAAAACATCCTTTAGCAAGTGTGTGAGAGAAAACCATATGTGGTTGTTGTGCTTGTGTGGACTCGATAGAGAAACACTATTTTGTGTTTAATCGATTGACAAAGGTAAATTTTCAGATTAAAAAGCTTTCTAACATGCTGAATTTTTCATCAAGATCCTTTATTCTTTTCGATCACCATGGTTACATAAAGCTCCGCTGCATGAAATTATTGATTGGAACCCATGGTGATCCCTTTTAGTGGTATTAGAGGATGGTTATTATGAATTTTATTCAACATGTTTAATTCTGAAATTTTTTTTTATGTGTTCATCACTTGAATATGCATGTAATTGAAAAAAAAATTCAGATTTAATTAATTTTGAAAAAATTGGAAAAATAATTTTTGAGGCTGTTTCGGGTTAGCCATGGCCGAGCCATGGCTAACTAGGGTCGAGACCCTTGGTGGACCATGGAATGCCCTAGGGAAGACCATGATCGGCACCAAGGGCCGACCAGGTCGCCTACGGGCCACCATTAGGTCATCATTAGGTCTTTGTGCTTCGTTCTGGAACTCTTTGAACTTGTCAAAGGTTTCTGATTTATGTCTCATAAGATAAACATACCCGTATCTACTGAAGTCATCAGTAAATGTAACGAAGTAGTGAAAACCTCTTCTAGCCTGAGTGCTCATAGGCCCACACACAACAGAATGTATGAGACCCAATAAGTCACTAGTCCTTTCACCTAAACCGGCAAAAGGTGCCTTTGTCATTTTGCCCATAAGGCATGACTTACAACTCTCAATTGAAGTGAATTCAAACGGACTTAGAAGTCCATACTTGTGAAGTGTTGAGATGCGTTTCTGGCCTATATGGCCTAAGCGGCAGTGCCATATCACAGTCTGGTTTAAATCATCGGATTTAATCCTTTTGTTACTTATATTATAAATTGAGCTAGTGTCAGTGTTTTGAATAATAAGAATATATAAACCACCAACCAATGAAGCATTGCAATGAAATATATTATTCTTGAAAATATTGAAAATTTCATTGTCAATAGAAAAAACAATATCCTTCCTTGTCTAGCAAGGAAATAGAAATAATATTCCTGCGAAACGCAGATACACAATGAACATTGTTCAGTAATAAAACTAGCCTACTGGGCAAACTGAGACTAATATCTCCTACTGCAGTTGTCAAGACTTGATTGTCGTCACCAACTCGTAGGTCCGCCTCGCCCCTGCCCACTTCTCTTCTACTTCCCAGAGCCTACACATTAACACAAATGTGAGATTCTGCACCGGTATCAAGTACCCAAGAATCTGAAGTAGATAAACTGAGATTGAACTCAATAACAAAAATACCTGATCCTGAAGATGTGGAAGCTCCACTCTTCCTAAGAAACTGCTTGTGTTTCTTACAATCCTTCTTCCAGTGCCCCTGTCCTTAGCAATAGAAGCAGACGACGTCCTTCTTAGGATTCTCAACAGCCTTTGGAGCTGCTGGACCCTTAGGTTGTCGAATCTTCTCCGCTAGGTGTATAGGGGCCATGTCCTTGCCCAGGCTGGCTTTCTTGAAGCTCACTTGCTTGTTGACCATAAGAACCTCCTTGGAATTGCCCTTGAGATTCTTTTCAGCAGTCACGAGCATACCATGAAGCTCTGTCACAGTCTTATCCATGTCATGCATATTGTAATTTCCAACAAAATTACGATATATCTCTGGAAGTGAATGCAGCACAAAGTCTGCAGACATTTCCTTATCCACAGGATGACCGAGTCTGGTCAAGTGTTCGAAAAGACGTTTCATCTTAAGGACCTGGGGACTGATAGGAGCTCCAGCCTTCAACTTGCAAGACATCAGTTCACTGAAAGTGTCGTATCTTTCGACACATGCTTTCTCTTTGAACATTTTCTCGATCTCTGCCATTAAGGCTTTAGGATCATCGGAAATGTCCAAGAACTGCTTTTGCAAGTCAGGCACCATACTGCCCATCATGATGCACTGCACGTCGATCCGGTCGCTAAGGAATTTCTGGTATGTATCCCTTAGCGCCCTTGCGGCGTTCAGTGCTGGCTCAGTAGGTGGTTCCTGGGTAAGGATATAATCCTTATGTTCATGCTTGAGAACGAGTCTCAAGTTCCGGTCCCAATCGAGGAAGTTTACGCTATTAAGCTTGTCCTGGTCGATTAGTGACCTAAGCGCGTTGTTACCAGAATGATTCGTGTTTACCATTTATATCTACACAGTAAACAAATTTTAATCAGTATTAATTAAAATTGAAGTTGGAGATTTAGTTATAAAACACTTTCTGATTCTAACTTTAGAATCTGAACCAGGATCCAATCATACTCTCAATTGAAGTGAACGGAGGCTCACTGCTCCAATTGAGAGCATCAAGGTAGGAATAAATCCATCTACAAGACCATGTAGTTCTTGGCTAGGGTCTGTACTTGTAAGTACGTGGCATACCCTATACTGATACCCTAGGTCAGCCCTAGCTGACAATCGTAGACAAGTCTACCAAGCTTGAACTATGGATAGAACTAATGTGGCTACTACGCGGAGACGCATGCACCCACACAGAACTACCCATCTCATCCAGACTTATTCTCTATGAATGTTACGCGGAAGCATACCGATATCCATAGGGTCAAAGCTCTTTTGAGTGCCCAAACTTGGATGGTATCATGCTTGACTTGTAATTACTTGCGTTTAAGTGAATTATAATAGTCTGATAGCATATCGATACAATCTTAATATGGAATCATCATTTGCAAATTCATGCAAAAATGATCCCTTAGCAGGTTACATGCGAGTCTGATTAAATACCGATTTTTTTAAAAAATCTTTGCATGTGGGTGATATCAAATCATACATGAATTTGTATATTTAAACTATCATACATTCATACATTCAAACATATAAATGTAACGGTAAATTTATGCATAACTAAGCTCATCTTAAGTTCCTAAGAATCTAGCAAAACTGATCTTAAAGACTTGGTCTTCAAGATCCAGACTTGCTCCATTCTTGTGAACTCCCACTACTTCGAGCCTCCAATCCGAGTCTTCCTCTTGACTTGCTTCTTGTGTCGGTCTTCGTGATTACAAATTTAAATTAAAAAAAATGAAATACAAATCATGACACGCAGGCCGTAGTTACTACAACCCAAAATTAAAGCAACTCGCAGGTTGCAAAACCGAAATTAAAATGCAAGTCTAGAGGGCTTAACTATACATCATGTGGAAAACATCATGTTATCAAAGATCATGTGAACACTCAACATGCTTATCAAACAAACAAAACTTTACAAATTCTAACTTTCTTAAGTGTGGGAAAAATTTTTGTTTATCGAAACCGGACGGTTTAATTTATTAATTGAATTTTGAACCGGTTCTCGCTGGTTTATCGAAACCAAACCAAATCTGAAAATTAAAATTTTAGGGCTTCAAATTATTCTCGCGAACCGGCCGGTTCAGCTCGAATCTGGTCGAGCAAAACCGGCCCAACCGAGGTCGCCCGAGGAGGCAACCACGGTGGCCCGCGAGGCTGCCGTGGTCGCCCGCGGGGCTGACCGTGGTCGCCCACGGGAGCGACCATGGAACCCCGCGAGGGCTGCCATGGTCGCCCCTAGGGCAGACCCTGGTTGCCCACGAGGCAACCATGGTGCCCTGCGAGATGTCGTCTAAGACTTAAAGCCAACCCCCAAGGTCATCATTAGGCCTTTGTATGATCGAGATGTCGTCTAAGACTTAAAGCCAAGGAAAGAGTGGTGTGGATTATGGGAGTTGACATCCACACCACATGATGGGCCGAAAGATGTTCAGCGCCCACTCAAGTTGAAAAAAGGAAAGTGACGACCTCTCAAAAATACCAGTTATTTTATTCCCTATTTTTCGTTCCGAATATTTCAAAAGGGTTTATTTTCACAACTGCCTAGTTTTGTCTCTCTAACCTTTCACTTTCCAAAAGGGATTTGCAACCCTCTCCTCTTACTCTCTCTCGCTCTCGTCTCAAGCTCTCTCCAACTCAACAATGGTAGGCACACGAAGCGGTAGGGTTACGGCTAAATTTGCCAAGAAGAAGGCATTACGCCTGAAATCCATGTCTCTCTCACAATCAAGCTCAGGGAAGAAGAAAGGAGAGAAAAAGAAAGAAAGGGACTGCCATTGCTGAACCTTCTGAGGCTCCCATTGTTGGAGTAAGTGTCATTGAAGAAGAAGCGGCTCCAACTTCTTCTACACCAGGTAACCCTATAATCCCTGATTCCAAAATTCCCGATTCAAATGTTGGGGGTATCACTTATACTCCGCCCATCAGATTAGAAGGGTTTGGAATTATTGGAGTCACTGCTGAAATTGTGGAAGCCTTTCCTTCGCAAACAATCTTCCTGCCTGAAGAAGTTAGGGTTAATTTTGCTGAAAACCCACAAGAAGCCGAACCATCAAAGGAAGTTGATGAAGACCCAGATCAGTATCTGAACAGTACTGAAGGCACTCAAGAAGAAAGTTCTGTTGTTCCACCAGAAACCATGAAGGAAGTTGGTAGTACTATGGGAAATGAAGATGGTGTAAAAAGTTCAAACATTGCTGCTGTAGGAAGTCAAGTTCTTGAGAAAGTCTGTGATGATGTCCAAACATCTGTACAAGATAATGAGGAGAAAGATGTTGGAAAAGAAGTTCCAGACATTGAGAAGCGAGGTGTGCAAGAAGATGTTCCTGATGAAGAAGTTGAAAAATCTGGCCCAAGTATATCTATAGCCACTGTGCTTGCCGATCTGAGGCAAGAGATTGAAGACTCTAAGTATTCTGGCGAATCCTCTTAAAAGGAAGATGTTGAGGTCTCCAAGAAAGACTCTGTTGTTATGTACAAGTCCAAGTCCAAGAGAAAGAAGCCTATTGAGGTTGTTGTATCTGTAAAGAAGGGTTCCACCAAGAGAAGGAAAGTCATCATTGCAAAGAAGTCTGCTGAAAAGAGTGAAGAGAAGTGAAAAGCTGGCAAGGTAGCGAGTCCTGCCAAAACAAAGTCTCCAAAGAAGTCGAGGCATCTTGTTGATGAACCTACCTCGGATGAAGAAGAAGTAGAAGTTGTAGAAAGGGCTCCTATTGAGCCTAAGTATATTGGAGGACAGAAGCTCCCGAAAATGTTTCGCCCGCAAAGATAGATAACATCTCCTTCCATCATGCGGAGTCAGCACTGAAATGAAAGTTTGTTGTAATGAGAAAATTTGTTCCAAAAAGGGAACTGTCACCGAGTGCCTTGAAGATGGAGGAGGCATAGAGCTAATTACAGATGCAGGGCTCCTACAGAGCATCTCCAACATTGGTACGTACTACCCTCTGCTTGTTCAAGAATTCATAGTTAACATATCTCCTACTTTCGACATACCCTCCAGTTCGGAATGTAAAAAAATGTATGTCCGAGGAAAGTCATGCATCTTCACAGAAGAGGTTGTTAACAACTATTTGGGAAGAGACACTCCATATGTCTCAGATGATGTCTCATCATTGAACAAAGTTGTCCAGGAGATATCTGGGGGTACACAGAGAATCTGGCCAACCAAGGGCAAACTATCCTCCTCGGTTCTCACTACAAAATACTCAGTACTCTTCCGCATCGGCATCGCAAATTGGGCGCCTTCCACACACGACTCTAGCATCACTACTGAACTTGCTAAGCTGATATACCTAATAGGTACGCGTTCCACTTTCGATTTTGGCAAATTTGTAATTGACCATTTGATGAAACATGCAAAATCCTTCGCGGTCAAAATGACAATCGGCTTTCCCTCGCTTATCACTGGGATCATCCTGAGCCAACACCCCAAGTTGCTCCGAGGCTCTGACGTGGCTGGGAAGAAGCCTGCTGCTCTCTCGTTCAGCCCGAAGCTCTTTGAAGGATCTCATGTCCCGGACATTGGACATCATTCTGGTGGAATGTCAAAGAAAGCATCTGGACCCTCTAATGTCCAGAAAGATGTTGTGACAGAGCTACGCGAGGAGATAAAGTTCTTGGAGGCCACGATCGACACTATGTACTCCATAAAGACCATCTGTGAAGGAGTCCTCCAGGATCTCTTGCAAGCCAGGAAGAAAAAGTAGAAAGTTGAGGATGCACCTGTGGAGGAAGACACTGCTGATGAAGATGATGAGGAATCTAGCTCCGCCAGCATTTAAATCGGTTACTATTTTCTAAACCTAGCACTCAAACAATATTTTTTTGGAATGACCGTATCAAACTTATTTACCTTAGGGGGTGTCCGAGTAGAACAGATGTAAGGCTGTTGTTGAAGCCTTGGTACTGATGGGTTGGTTGAATTTTCTCGCTTCATGTTATATTTTGCCATGTGAGCATATTTGGTTTGATTGCATATGCCTTCTTGGCATACTTTTGAGGCAATCAGGAGGAGTATGAGTTAGTTGAAACTAGTTTCACTTGGAGAAGGACAAGAAGAACGCCAAGATGGAGCTCGCTGAAACTCACTGAAGAAAATAGCATTACTTGCATTATATGATTGCCTGTTTTTATTTCTTGACATCTTACGGTACATTATGTTTAACTGTTCTCTCATACATCATTCGGTTTGAGCTACTGTCTAGAGGATTGAAGACTCTCTCTCCAGGACATGTGAATGAAGGAGTGCTCGCCCCAAAAATAGCCAAAGGGGGAGATTGTGGTTCCTACGGATGTTGGCTATTTTATATGATGGTAAGATGTCCATCCATATGTCGCGACCTAAGACGCCGATATTCAAATCAGAAGATGTCTATCCAGAAGTCTCGGACATCACGATCTAACATCTCGCCAGAAGACTTTCTGGAGTTTCCTTAGTTAGAAGATCTTCGAATATCAGAAGGATTATTTCCGTATCAATTGTGCAGCAGCAAAAGGAAACTTGGAAGAGACGGAATCGGCAAGACGCGTACGAGATCCTTAAGGAAACGCTAAAGAGAGTCTCGTCGTATCTTCTACAAATAGATGATCGTTCCATCCCGTAGAAGGTTGTGTTGTGTAGTTATTTCTTAGTCGACTATATACAGAGTTCCTAAGCGTGTTGGACGAGCGTGTTAGGGAGCTGTATGTTGTAGCTAAGAATGTAGCTTGTGTGTTCCAACAAAGAATTGCAGAAATATTTGTTTGGGTGTTTTGGATGAACTCGCGCCAATGAAGCTGTGTGCAAACCAATGAAGACGACGACAGAGGAGGAGACGGAACTGTTGGATAAGTTCTAAGAGTAGACTCGAGTCGGAGGCTCGGAGACAGGGGGAGACCCTGGGTTAAGTTCACACTAGTAATAATATCATAGGACTTAGATTTGTGTGATAATCGTAAAGCTTTGTATGTGTGATTGATTACATATAGTGGAACTTGTTCACTGGCAGAGTGCCCCCAGACGTAAGTGATGTTGCACCGAACTGGGTAACCAACTCCTGTGTCGTTTACTTTCTGTTTGTCTTTTTTATTGTTTACTTTGCACCAGCAAAATGTCTCACGGTTAGTCTCGACATCGTGATAGACATCTTGCATCTAACCAAAATTTCAACTTGGTTTTGACCATAAAATATTTCACTTAAATATGCACGAATATTTTAAATCACTAAATCATTCAATAATCTTGAACCGGGAATTGAGGACAGTTTATACGTACATTGGACTCGAGGCTTGATAGGATAGTCTTTAGAGTTCATACCATGTGCTTAATTAGTTTCAAGCCAATAATGAGTGATGGCACGCATAGGATCACGATGAGGATGAGTCGCAGAGCCGCAAATAATACTTGTTACCGGGACAAAATACTACCTCACTTTGTATCAGATGGTCCAACAGTCTCCATCGGATTCAGTTTGTGTCCCATCTCTCTCTGGCAACACATTATTCCCTATCTTCTTGAATTGCTAAACCGGCATGGCTGCAAGGATAACTATCATACAGTACCTGATATACAAGCTTAATATATTCACTTTATTGGTCTGAAATGTCCCTTCATTCATCTGCCATCATTGTGAGCAATATTTATATCAGATTTATAAATCAAATCACAAAACTGATAGCTTCTTCATTGTGAGCAATATATATGGAAATTTTCATAAACTATAAATAAAACCCAATTTCACTGTACACTTTTATGGCCTCAAATTTGCTCCCCATTCAACATATCTCAAAAAATATTTATATTTTGATGTCTAAAATATTTTCTTTTAATTTTATATAACATAATTCACATACCTCGAAGTTATTATCAGTGTGATGAGTTGGCACGATAAATAAATAATAAGTCTATTAGATGTCCATGTTCATTTTTATTTTGGAATAATATTTTTTAAATTGAAATAATGTGTGTACCAAGCAATGGACGACCTCTATATATAACCAAGGTTGTAATCAAAGCACTTTACCATTGGACTAATGGAATTTTGTTTTACATCTTCACAATCTGATATTGAAGATGAAATTTAAATTTTATGAACTACGTACGTACTATCACGTATTATTGAAGATATAAATGAATAATACACGTGATGAAAATTACCTATAAAATATTATACTTATAACAAATATAATATTTTCTTATGAATACCAATGTGTGAATAAATAAATTTCTTTACAAAATCTAAAACTAATAATTATTTATCATAAAAATTTGTTAGATATTATAATATTAACAAATGAACTAAAATTATATATTTAAAATTATTTTATTACTAAAACATTAAAAAGTTATAATGATTGATATTTGTAACAAATTTTGACAGTTTGAGTTGGAGCTGGATGGACATAGAGAATTGGAGTAATAATTTTTGCACTTTAACGCCTTGTGTTGAAGTTACTTTGAGAGAGTTCAATAAATGTAAAAATAAAAATAAAAGATAATTCATGATCAATACGGTTAAGTTTGACACATTTTCATGTACCTACGGTAAACTTTTTTAAGTGTCACTTCAATACGGCGAAATTTTTTTAAGTGTCACCGTTTCTATCAGAGTTAACTTTAATATGAAATCTCCATATTGTCATTGTATTAGAATTTTAAAATAAATCTAAAAAATATATTTTTAAAAAAGTTTAAAAAATAATATTTTTAAATACAAGGGTGTTTTCGACATTTAACAAATTTTAAAAGTTAAACAATATATTTTCCATCTGTTTTAATGGCGTTGGAGTAAAATGACACATAAAAATAATTTTTCATATTGAAGTGACACTTCAAAAATTTTACCGTAGTGACATGAAAATGTGTCAAACTTTACCGCGGTGATTAGGAATTATCCCTAAAAGTAAAAGTAATATGTATTAATATATATAATATCCATTTATATTATTATAAGAGAAGAAAAACACTATCATAATATGGAGAAAATATGCCTCCACTAATTTATAACATGCGACTGTTAATACGATATTTCTATTTCATCAACTTTGTGATCATCTCTACTTTGTTAACTTTTTAAAAGCAAGGTACCATAACATGGACGCAGATGTTAACAGAGTAGTGGCGATGCGTCGTTGTTATGGTAAATTTAAATAGTGAGTGAACCCATAGGTAAGAATGTAACGGGAGTTTAGAATGTAATAAAGGTTAAAACTGGGTATGACGAAGATTCAGTTTGATTATGACAACCTCACTGACGGTTGTCATAATCACTTCGAACCCTTGTCACACCTAGTTATAATTGGTGTAACGAAGGTCTGAAGTGATAATAATAACCTGAACAGGAGAGTAAACCCTTAAGGTGAAAATATAACCAAAGTTTATATCAACGAGGGTTCAGAATGATTATGACAACCTAACACTCTGGGCTCTCATCACACCTGATGTTAATAGGTGTAACGAGGGATGTTTTGGGTGCAAAAACATCCTCTTTTAAGTGCGGAAACAACCTCGTTTCGGTGCAAACATCCTCTTCTTGAGTTTTAAATTAAAACTCAAAAAGGGTTATAGAGTAATTATGCAAAATAGAAAAATAATGGCACGCACTACAAAAGTTAGAACCATTCGATAGAATTACTGCACACCAATTACTTCCAGCACAACTCAACGATATTGACGATTCAAGATCTCATTAGATTCCGGCGAAATCGGAATTAAATGTATTGCGGGCTAATTTCAATTATTGGTTAGTCGAGATCCGTTTCCGAGCTAGAGGAGCCTCAACATTAACAGAAACACTTCTCATGTTTAGTTTGAAGACAAGAATTGACACTAGAAGATAATGCCTTTACTGCACGATAGCAGATTTTAAATCTGAAAAATAGTGAGTGATAGCATATAGGACCACGACGAGGATGGGTCGGCCTGCTTCCGCGAATAGATTTTTACAACACCAACATGATCTTATGTAACTGGCCAACTTAAGTTTAACGAACGGATTCACTCGGATATAAACAGGATGAGTGGGATACAAGCATGTCAACTAAGACTTTGGACAAAAATATTCAGGAGAAATTCAAGATCACTGCCACATGCTATACAACTTTTGCATGTCACAATCCTCTACTATTTTTACTTGCATTTCATTACTATAAGGTTTCATTTAGTTGTTTGATGTAAAAAGTATATAATAATCATATATTAAAAAATTTCAAAATATATATATCTTTTGATTTTTTTTTTTAAAAAAAGATTTTATATCAGACAAATAGTAAGACACTGATTTCAAAAAAAAAAAATTTTAAAAATGGTTTTTTCAAAAAAATATTAAAAATAAAAAACCACTTTTAACAACGTTTTTTTATTTTTAATATTTTTCAAAAATTATTTTTTTTATAAAAATAATATTCAAATCAGTTTTTTATTATTTATTTCATAAAATATTTGCAAAAAAATAAGTTAAACAAATATTTTTTTCATTTTTTAAATACAAAGGTATTTTAGTCATTTAAATATTTCGGTTTCAAAGTTTATTAAATGACTAAAATACCCTTATATTTAAAAATTGAAAAAATGAAAAGAAAATCATTTGATTAACTTATTTTTTTTTTTAAATAATTAAAAAACTTATTTGAATATAATTTATGAAAAAATAATAATTTTAAAAAATATATTAAAAATAAAAAAACGTTGTTAAAAGTGGTTTTTTAGTTTTAATATTTTTTTGGAAAGACTACTTTTGTTAAAAAATAATTTTGAAATCAGTATTTTATTATTTATCTAATAAAAGTATTTTCTAAAAAAAATTTCAAAAGATATTTTTTTTAATTTGTGAAATTTTTTAATATAAGGGCATTATGGACTTTTTACATCAAACTTAACTCTTTGATGGACGGTGCAACTAAATGAAACCTTACAGGGGTAGAGGGAAGTGACATGCAAAAGTTGCATAGTACAAGATAGTGACCTGCAATTTCCCCAAAAATTTACAGTATTTATGCATATAAATGTAACAAATATTACAATATTTATTTTTACATAAAATAATGTACATAGCTTGAAATTAATATTAGGGAAAAGAACATTTTTGTGCGCCCGAATATACACTTTTCACTTTCATACTCTACCCTTTTTTTTGTCTTTTTCAGTACCTTAAATTATATTTTGGGACACTTTACTCCTAAAATACTAAAAATACCTAAATTACACCTGAATAAAATCAAAATTAAATCTGATTTAATCTGGTCTAATTTCAATTGCGTAAAAAGACGAAATTACCCTCAACTATTCATCAAATTTTTAAGTGAATGCCACTCTCTCCACCTTCCTCCCTCCTCCTCCTCCTCCTCCGCCGCCCCCTCCTCTTCCTCACCCTCGCCTCCGTCCTCTCCTTCGCCACCGCCAACAACCATTTCGATTCCGCCGCAGAGCTCGTTTGCAAGTTCATGTCCTCGAAATCGGACCTGATTCGAGAGAAGCCTCCGGTGAATTTCAAGCACGCCACGATGGCGGCTCCTCGCTGGAGAGAGTGACATTCACTTGAAAATTTGATGAATAGGTGAGGTTAATTTGGTCTTTTTACGCAATTGAAATTGGACCAGATTAGACCATATTTAATTTTGATTCAATACAGGGGTAGTTTAGGTATTTTTAGTATTTCAGGAGTAAAGTGTCCCAATATGTTATTCAGAGTAGTGAAAAAGAGAAAAAAAAATGTATGATATGAAAGTGACAAAAGTGTATATTCAGGTGCACAAAAGTGTTTTTTTCCTTTATTACTAGTTGATTACTTAGAGTAGTTGCGACGACGCTGACAATATGTTGTTTTTAACTTAACAATTGTCGTAACTGTTTAAAAAGGCACACACCTAGGGAGAGGTTATCAGAAAAATCCTCTAAGGCTGACGACTTGGCTCCATAGATATTAAGGCTTATGCAAACCTAAAAAAAATTGAGGAAAAAAACGCATATATTATGAAGCAACTAATTCAACATTACACTGGATAGCCAAAACAAAAGATGGTGGGACAGACCCCGCACCTTGATCCTAGCTACTGTTAGTTAAATCATACATGACTAATTTATGAGTCATTGAAATACACGAGCAACTTTCGCTAATGGTATCTCTAAAGATGTTCGACCAGGCCTGTTTAGCATCATGTAGAGTCATGACCTCCACCTCATACGGATGGAGAAACCCTGTAAGCTCTCTACATAACGCATTAGACTAGTTTCGTCGATCAACCATGCGTTCAATGTGGGAATCACATGTCTTTAATAATCCAAATCCTTCAAACTCTTCGTGCTTATCATGGTCAATCCATCAACGCCAGAGAACTCCCGATCCCTCCCGAACCATCCAATAACAATTGGACACTGAGAAATCATACCCAGCCTGATCAGATTCCAATCGACAGAGCTTCTCTGCCCTTTCGTCGGTGACCCCCTCCCGGACCCGTCCTCTCACATATAATATCAAAATAATACCATGATGTTTACCATGTATAACATGATGTTATATACTGTATATCCACTGTAGTTAGATGATGTTCAGCAACGCATAAAACGATTACCCACTTCAGAAGGTTGTGTATAACTGTTATACTATCTATATATAACATGTTGATGTACCATGTATAATATATTGTTATACATTGTTATACCTAGACTATTTTTAGTGTGAATCGCTGAATGATAGCGCTTTAAATGTGTTATTTTTAGTGTGAATCGCTAAATGATCACGCTTTAAATGTGCGATCACGCTTTAAATGCGCAATCGCGCCTCATGATCCAATTGCGATTTTTCTCAAACGGCAATAAAGGAATGGATTGAAGATGACGTTTATTTTTAGAACGCGCGATCTTTATCTTGACATATCCGACGGTTCACAATGGTTTGGACGTTTTAACGTTCTATATAAGTTTGTAACCCGAGTATGCCCATATATATATATAGGGATGCACTTCACTACAAACTCCACCAAAACGTCAAAACCCTCATCTGCCCATCCATTTTTTCGTGAGCGACTATCAAGCCACACGTGGCGGAGCGATTCGCTAACCCCGTTAGTTACAAACAAACGGAGAGCTGAGTGCACGCTCGTCATTCCAATATCAAATTTGATGTGTAACGTTCTGTGTTGGATTGTATAACATCATAGTGTGTATGCTGATCGGGCATTTAAAGCGCGATCATTCAGAGATTCGCACTAAAAATAGGTGCATTTAAAGCGGGATCGCACTTTTAAACCGCGATCATTCAGCAATTCACGCTAAAAATAAAATAGATCTAGAGAACGATCGTTCATCAATACAATATATAACGACATGTTATACATGCTACATCGACATGTTACATCGATAGTAAGAAAGTTATACATAAACCTCTGAAAGTGGGTACTCGTTTTATATGTTGCTGAAAATCATCTAACTACACTAGTTATATAATATATAACAACATGTTATACATGGTACACCACCATGTTCTACATAACCAGTCAGAGAGTTACAAATAAACCACTAAAGTGGTCAATCGTTTTATGTGTTGTTGGACATTATCTAATTAAATAAGTCAACGTCCAATAACAAATTCATATTTCTAAAATTATTAAAATATTGAAGAATATAAATTAAATATATGTATTTTCAAAAATATCGGTATGCAAAATCAATCTATTTGTTACCAAATTTATTGATGATTAATTGAAAATTTATTTCCAAATTAATTGAGCATTTACCACAGATATTTAAACATGGCATAAATTATAAGTCAACCAAGCTAATAGACGATTATGATAACAATAATATGAATCAGGTTTAACATAAGTGATACAGTACAAACAAACATGTTATACAGGATACATCGACATGTTATATATAAACAGAAAGACAGTTGCAAACTTGATTAATCTAATTCTTGCCCCGAAAGACAAACATTACAAACACATAAAACGAGTAAAAAAATATGCAGCGACGGTGGTCAGTCGATGTCATCCTCATTGTTATCGTCTAGACCAAATCGAAACCGGCTAAAATAAAAAAATAGGAAATCAATAACAACATAATCGACAACAGATTTAACATGAAATAACGCTATTTAGATCGGATCCAAATCGACTTCAATGAAAAAACAACAAATCGAAACTACAAAACAACGAAATCAACATAAGATGAAACAGAAAATCACCCTACTTACCGATTATTCTCAGCTGAATCGACGACAACAAATCACACGCCTCACCGTCTCTGAGTCGAAACCAAAATCGCTCTGCAGCAAGTCAAACCGTCGAAATGTGGTATTAGGTCTGCTAAGCGAAATGGCCCCAATACCCCTATTTAAATGTGACTCTGTTTTTTTTTTTTGAATGCTAAATGTGTCTCTGTTAAGTGGGAAAACTCTCCATCCGCGTCACGTGTCACCATCTCCTCTCTCGCGCGTCAATCCTATGGATGATATAAAGTTTAGACGTTTGGATATTTTATGGAGTTTGTACTTGATATCTACGGTGTATATTTTACATAAATATTAATATATACAGTGTTTTTACATATATATATATATATATATATATATATGCGGCAAGCAGGGGCAGGTTAATACACTTCTGTGGCCTCAAATTTGCCACCCAAAGTACCAACATTTATAACACAATCATAAATCAAATAAAATAAACATCCTCTTTAGCTACCATATATAGAAAGATTTCCATAACTAGAAATAAAACCCAATTTCACCGTACCAACATGAAAAACACGTTTGATACTTGTGGGGCTAAAATTGCACGTTGTAATACATAGACGGATAATTCAATGAGAATCACTTCTTAATCTCTCATTGCACCAGATAGGTTAGGATAACATTTTCTCCCCAAATTATGGTATGTAACTTGACTTTCCCTCATTCTCTTATCACATGACGTCCCATATATTGGTTCTCATGTTTTTTGTGGCTCTCTCTCGAATGCTTTCTTTGTAATATATTTGTTATTATAAAGCGCTTTAGTTGCCTCCAATTAGCTATACATTCAATTGCCATATCTATAGAAATATTTACAGCACAATAACAACTGTACAAATGAAATCATAGCTCAGATTCATAACACGTGACATGCATGTTCTTTATCTAACTTAAAAAAGAGAGCTGATATAGCCTATCAATGATGATTTAAATTGTTTTGCTGTTGTTTCTGCTGATTTTTGCTTAAATCATAATTATTGAAGACTTATATCGTTATGAAACTGTGTTCTAAGAATGGCCCAGAAAATCTCTATATATATAGAAGCTCAACTGGTGCATTTCATTACGTTTCACATTCCACATTTCGATAATGGACATGTCTTCTTCACTTGCATCCTTTCCAGCAATGCAAGTCCTCGTGATTGTGATCATACCGCTTTTGCTTTCCCTGGTAGCTACTTGTTTTGCCAGATTGAAACTTTATATCTTCGATCCTACAAATCCCCAAATCCTCGTAGACAAGGAAACGGGTAACCATGAGCTTCCACCGGGTCCAAAACCGCTTCCAATTATAGGCAATCTCGCGGAAATGGTGATCAACAGGATCCTCGCCCGCCAACCAACATTCCGATGGATCCACGGGATCATGCATCGATTCGACACGGACATTGCATGTGTTCGTCTTGGGAATGTGCACGTCATTCCGGTGAGGTCCCCGAAGATAGCTCGCGAGTTCTTGGGGAGGAACGATTCCTCGTTCGCTTCCCGGCCCTATACCATGGCCACCGAGGGTTGCAGCGGCGGGTACCTTACGACTGCTGTAGTGCCGGAGGGAGAGCAATGGAAGAAGATGAGGAAGTTGGCGAGCTCACACGTGTTCTGCCCGTCAAAACTCCACCTGCTCCGTCCGATGATTCTCCAAGAAGCGGAAGATCTTGTCCGCTTCCTTTACAACCAGTGCAAGGATTCGAGCGAGATATCGCCTCTTGTCATGAACATCCGACTGTTGGCGCGCCAATTCTGCGGCAATGTCATTAGGAAGATGCTGTTCGGACAGAGATATTTTGGACGAGGAAGGGAAGATGGAGGGCCGGGTTTGGAAGAAGTAGAGCAAGTGGATTCGGCTTTTACGGTTCTCACTCACATCTACGCTTTCTCTCTATCGGACTATGTTCCGTATTTGAGGTTGTTGGATTTGGATGGACATGGCAAGATTGTCAGCGAGGGCATGAAAAGCATTAACAAGTACCAACATCCTATTATAGAGGAAAGAGTGAAGCTATGGAGAAATGGGGACAGGACCAAAGCTCGGGACATTCTCGATATTTTGATTGATGCCAAGGATTTGAATGGCCAACACTTATCCATGGAAGAGATTAAAGCTCAATGTGCAGTAAGTTGAGTTTTCTATTTTAGTTTCATTTTAAATCAAAACATGATTTGATTGACTAATTGTATTGGGATTGAATGAATGTTGTTTAGGAATTTGTGCTGGCGACGGTGGATAATCCTTCCAATGTTGTCGAATGGGTGTTAGCGGAAATGATGAACCAGCCTATGATCTTCCAAAAGGCGGTAGAGGAGATAGACGAGGTTGTCGGAAGAGAAAGGTTGGTTCAAGAGTCGGATTTGTCATCGCTCCGTTATGTCAAGGCTTGTGTAAGGGAAGCATTCCGGCTTCATCCCGTAGCACCATTCAATATCCCTCATGTCTCTACGAGAAATGCGGTTGTTTCAGGATACTTCATCCCGAAAGGGAGTCAAGTTCTTCTAAGTCGGGTGGAGCTCGGGCGAAACCCTACGATTTGGGATGAGCCTCTAAAGTTTGATCCCGACCGTCATCTCGAGGATGACAGTGCAGGAGTGGAGATTGGGGAAGCACAGTTGAGATACATAACGTTTAGTACCGGGAGGCGTGGATGTCCTGGTGTTAAGCTCGGGTCTATCATAACTATGATGTTACTGTCGAGAATTCTTCAGGGGTTTGTGCTCGAGGTACCACCGGGGAAGCACGAGATAGATCTCAGCGAGTCAGAAAATGATCTGTTTTTGAAGCAGCCTTTACACTTGCTGGTGAAGACTCGCTTGCGTCCTACGGTATATCTTCCTTGATATGAAGTGTCTATCTGTAAGCATCTATGATGCGTCTTTCGAGTGTTGTTTGGCTGTTTGTGGCATTTATCATTGGTTTCCTTGTACTTTTCTATTCCAATTCCAGTGCAATCAATCAATAAAACTTGTTTTCCATTGCTAAATATAATCAAAATCACCCATAACAGCACAGAATAGTTCCATCAACTATGAAATAACAATCAATCTCTTCATATCTTAATCAACTGTCATTGCTCCAATCCTCACAACATGTCATACTTGTATTGAAAATCCAACTTTTGTATATAAACCCTAACTCAGATACCAAGGCAGCGATGGCGGTCCACCGGACGATGAGGCCATTTCAGATCAATTTCGATTTCACGGAGGGAGGGGCAATGAGTTTAGGCTGCAGAGAGAGAGAGTGATTGGTATGAATAAGATTTGATGATTTTAGAATAATCTTTGTTTACTACGGTTAAGCATGGATGTCCATTTTAACCAAAAACTAACTATGAACCAGACCGAATCTAACCAAATTTGAGAAATTAAATATCATGAATTACGGTTAGGTTATGGTTATGGTTATATTTTTAAGTGAGTTAGTTCATTTTGATTTGGATATGGTTCATATTATTAAAAATCGTTAGTTAACCAGATAAACCGAATCAAAATTTCACTTGTCACATGTCGCTCCCACAACTATTCACACATCATTATTCATTCTCACATACAACATCGTTTCAACACCAAACAAAAGCTCTACTCCTCCATCTGTTTGCAATTCCACGTGTGAATCTAGATCCCACATCGGAAGAATACGGAGTATAAGGAGAGTATATACACATTAAACTCAAGACCTGATCTTGGGACATAGATGAGTTTTAATATGTATATATATTGGTTTTCCTGGTGGTGTATTTCTCCTTGATAAGATTCGGTTCTCCCCAACAAGTGGTGAAGTGGAAAATTGTTAGGATTTCACATGTGAGTCAAGATCTCTCACATCAGAAGAGTACGGAGTATAAGTAGAGTATACATACATTGAACCATAAACCTGAGCTTTCTTGTTGTGTACTCCTCCATTATAAGACTGGTTCTCTACAACACCACCTAATTATTTCAATTGAATACCCTAAACCACTAATGCCTCCCACATTAGCAGTGTTGTAAATGGCGGCCGTCTTACCCGCCATAGTTACACCATGGCCCCAAAATTCACTCGGGCGCAACATTGTGCCGCTTTGACTGTTTCGAACAAATTTTGGACTGATTTCGACCGCTTCTATCCAAATTAATTATTTAAAAAAAATGAAGATGAAAATATTATAACTTGTAGCATAATATATATTTTTACTACATATGTAAATTAATTTTATTAATAAACGTCAAAAGTTATAAATTTTATATTGCATTTTGTATGCTGAGAGTAGGAAATTAAAGAGTTACTTTCATGTTTTTGAAATCGAATTTGCACCGTCTTATTATTACTGTATAAAAATTGTTTTAATGAATTCTATCACAATTCACAAATTTCTTCTATATCTCATTTTGTTCATCAAAACGACCAGATCAACCTTGTTTAAGTTTTCGAGTGAGTTCGACAGTCCAGAAGCGTGCTCTCCGCCTCCAACGCAATGCCTCAAATCAATTAGTATGAGGTAGCAGGGCCATTTTTCCTTTTCCACCTCTGTTACTTATTTTCTTCGACACATAGGCGATTTTGCCTACGACTCCTCTTCCACTTATACATAAAAAATTTCTTAAAATTAGCTGGCACATCTCCTTTCTTTTGAAAATACAATATAGGTTCTTTTAGCCTTCTAAATTGAGCTAGAGTCACGACAACAAAGAGCGAACAAACAAAAAACACAATTTGATGCAGTAAAGAACTTATTTTTTTCAAAACTTTTTCTTGAAACCACCAATCCAAGAAAACCTAAAAAAATAACAAAATTTGAAACATACAAAAAAGACAAGAACTTGCCTCGATTTCTTATTAGATGCCGAAAAACACAAACTCATCTAAATTGTATTAACGGTGTAAAAAATAATATTTAATTTTATTAAAATTGAGAATAGATGTATTATATTCGATAAATAATATTAATACAAGACTATATATATATAGTAAGTATCAAATACAAACTAGGGGAAAATATCCAAACGTCCAAACTGTATAACATGCATTGCAATGTCGTATAACTATATAGAACATGTAGTGCAATTTTGTATAACATGTTGGACCTGTGTAAAATTGAAGCAATGTATAACATGTAGTGCAACATTGTATAATTGCCACGTGTCGCAATCTAAAATAACGCATATCTCTGATCCGACGGTAAATTGGTTTGAACGTTTTGATATTTTGGGTGAGTTTGTATTAGAGTGCATCCCTATATATATATATATATATATATATATATATCATACACGAGTGTTAGGGTTATACAATGCTAGGGGTCGAGGCCTATATATTAACAGACTTAATATTTTATTTATATATATAGGGGCACATTCAAGTAAGAACCAAGAGTTGCGTGAACCACCCAAATATAACGAGAGAGACATATATTTATCTATAACCTAGAAGGGAAAGTGTTACCCGTCGAGGGAAATGGTGTTACGATGGATTAGAAGAAAAAAAAGTTTTTTTTGGTCTGCTATAATAATGTTATGGAAATACATGTCATAAAAATGGAAACACGGTTCTAGAAATACACGACATAATAATAGAAATACATGGCTTAATAATGGAAATACACGGCTGAGAACCTATCATTGTGTTAGAACCTGATAATAGACCATAATCATCTAATTTGTATGCATTGAAATGCCAAAATGCGCTCTCGCTAAAGAGATTCTTTAATCGTCTAAGTACATTTATATTCCGGCTTTGCCGGATAGAGCACTAGGGGATCAACTTGTGGGTCGATTGCTTAACCGATTTGCGCTCTCTTTTAGGTTTGATGGGGAATGAAAAGTTGAGAGAATGTTAAAATTAGAAGTAAAAGTATGCTATAAAGCAACTCATAAATTATGAGTCATAATTATATATTGCATTTTGTATAAAGTTGAGATGACATGAAATTGTGGAATGAAAGGTGACCAACAAGGAAAGATAGAGTCATTCAGTGCACGTGTGTTTTCCAATATTATTTGCCAACCAAACCCAAACATCATCTCTTCAACACCGACATCCATGTCTTCATCACATATCTCCTTGGTTTCTCCAAAAGCCATACTGCCTTTATGGGTCTTGTCCAATTTCTATTACTTAAACCCATTTCACATTCTCTTGGTAATGTGTAAGTTTACTTGTAAGACATTAACAATTTTATAAAGATACAAAATCATGATCCACAATTTTACCAACATTAACTTAACTCTCTTCTGCATGTAAAATCATGATCACCTAATTAACTATTAGAAGAAAAGACAGATTGACACACTAAGATTTTAACTTTATTCACCAGATTTGTCATCTTTTTGTCTCATCACTAACGGTGTTAAATTTTTGACAGAAAATTTTTATTTTACGTGAAAAATCAAAATTGCCCTCAATTATTCATCAAATTTTCAAATTAATGTCATTATTCATAATTCATCAAATTATAATACTTATTTAATAATAAATAATTTATATTAATAATATTTATTAACAAACCTTCGTTCGAATCCGGTCAGACCGGTTTATTTACTACTAATTAAAATAATATTTATCACAAATTTAAATAATATTAATTATTAATAATATATTAAAACTTTCGAATGACATAACTCTCTCATACGAGCTCGATTTCGGGCTTATAATATATCAAATCGAAGAGAATCGAAAAATCAAAAACCTTAAAAAAATATTTTATTATTAATAATAATGAATATTATTTTAACAATTAATAATTAAAATATTATTAATTATTAATAATATATTGAAACTTTCGAATGACATAACTCTCTCATACGAGTTCCGTTTCGAGCTCAAAGTATATTAAATCGAAGAGAATCAGAAGATCAGCACCTTTGAAGAAATAAGTTTTTATCCAAAAGTTCATCCAATGACAACAAATTTCTTATACTCTTAAAAAAATTCTTCCAATGTTTAACGGTGATGGAGCAAAATGCAAAAAAACGTTATTAATAATTAATTATTTATATGATTAATATTTTTGTAATAATTATTTACCAAGTAAAAGTAAATCAATTATTAATAATATATAGACAAAAAATTATTTCTTCGAAGTTGTCGACTTCCGATTCTCTTCGATTTGACATAGTATGAGCCCAAAACGAAACTCGTATGAGAGAGTTATGTTATTCGAAAGTTTCAATATATTATTAATAATTAATATTATTATTGATAATTAGTATTATTTAAATTATTGATAATTAATTTAATTTTAATTTTTATTATTGATAACCAATAACTAAATTGATTTACTTTTAATTTTTATTAAATTATTATTAATAACAATAATTATTATTAAATAATCATAAAAAATTAATTTTTTGTTAATAAATATTATTAATATAAATTATTTATTATTAAATAAGTATTATATTTTGATGAATAATGACAAAATTTTGAAAATTTGATAAATAATTGAGGGCAATTTTGACTTTTCACACAAAATAAATTTTTTCCATTCGAAATCTAACACCGTTAATGATGGGACAATAAAATGGCAAATCCGATAAGCGGAAATGGCAAGTTTAAACTTATGTGAATCAAAGTTAGAAACAATATCTTTTTAAGTGTATCAATATGTCATTTCCCCTAATTATTATTATTATTATATCAGCACAAGTTGGACCAAACAGTGATGAATTCACTTAATACACATGAGATCTTAAATTTAAATTTTAACACATGTTAATAGTACAAAATGTCTTCAATCATTGTCGATAAAAAAACACAATGAATTATTATTATTTATTTGTTTTTTTTGGGAACACAAATTGTTTATTAAACATGAATTCACAAACAAGTCAAAGGACATGTCATTTATTTTGATAATTGTGATGTTCATGTGTAGCGTTTGAGTCTTAAGTAGTTTGTTTAGGCAGCAAGACCTGAGTTATCACTTCGTCCAAGTTCCGTCGGGACGATCCGCCCCCGGCCACCGCTTCACGGGCAAGCTTCTTCCACTCTAAGGCCTTGCGCTTTATCTCCTTACTTCTTTCTCCGTCCGTCGCCTCCCTCAACAACTCCTCCACCTTCTCTCTCTTCACATTGCTATCGATCTCTACTCCCACCCCCCACTCGACGCTACAGTACCTATAATTTTTAATCAGTAATTGAGTGTGTTAGAGCATCTCTAATGTAGTACAACACAATAGCTAAAAATTATTAAAGCAAGATCAGCAATTATTATAGTAATGTGCCCTATGTGAAATTGTTCAGTTGAGGAAAGTAAAAGTTTGGGTTTAAGGGGAGCCACTAAATAATAAAAAGACTAGTAATTTGAGTTGAACGTGAGCTGTAAAGTATATACGAGCTTCTTTAAATGCCTATGATAGATAAGGTTCGATTATCCCTAAAAAGACCTCCTAATGTCTTAAAGAGTTGTTTATTCTTTTAAACACTACCTGCAGTTGGTTTGTTGCTCAGCGAAGAACGGCCAACACACCATTGGCACTCCTCCGCACAGACTCTCTAGGTTTGAGTTCCACCCGCTGTGTGTCAGGAACACTCCCACCGCTGGGTGGTTCAGCACTTGTGCCTAAAGATATTAACATTTGTTAGAAAAAACTGAAGACCCGAGAGTGAGCAACTCTTAAGAATCACGAGTCTGATATTGTATTGCTTCATGATGATATAGTTGAGCACAAATCTTAATACGCAACTTGTTGATAATAAAAAAAAAACACGCTCAAGCCTCAAATTGTAAATATGTTCACAAAGCGAAACTTCTCACCTGAGGACACCAGCGGACCAACAACCCTCTCTCTCGGGTCGCCGTGGTGAACTCCGGCGGGAGAACGGCGGAGTCACCGGCCACGAGGTTCGGTCGGATCACCCACAAGAAGGATTTGTTGGTATTAGCCAGTCCCCAAGCGAACTCCGCGAGCTGGTCCTTTGTCATGACCGTCACGCTTCCGAAGTTGACGTACACCACCGAGTTGGGCTCTTTGGCGTCTAACCAATCGAGACAGCTCTCTTCCTTCCATAGGTTGGATCCGATGTTCTTGACCTCGTCTGAAATGTTTGTTTGATCGAGGAGGAGGTCGAGAGGGCCGGTGGAGTAGACGGGACATGGTAGTATGGAGGAGAGCGCGTCGAGAGAGTCGCGTTCCAGCGTGTGGAACGTGTTCAAAACGATGGCCGAAGCTCTCCTAGCTCGCTCCGTTTCCTTCACAAGGAAATCAACCATGATATTATTTGGATCTGTTGTTCTTATGAAACTAGGGAAGTCCTTCAAACGGATATTTTTCATTCCCGGTACCCAATCTATCACCGTGTCTAAGTATCCGTTTGTTAAGTAACTCTCATCTGGAAATTCAAACAGATCCGTGAGCTTAATTAGTTATGCACTCAAGATATCATAAAATAACGTAGTTAGGCAGAGCTGTTCACGATTCAATTCTGAGTCGGTTCAATTCAGTTTTGAACAAAATCGATCAATTCAGTTTCAAGAAAACAAAAACGGAAACATAACAATTTGGTTCGTTTCAATTTTGAACATGTCTGTTTTTGGTTGGATTCGGTTTTATTCTGAATTCAGCCTTTTGGTCTAGCTATAACGATCGATGACTTAAAATAAGTCATGTGTCCAAAATGATCGATCTTCGATTTGATTTTTTGTCGGTTCTTATTTTATAAACTCAACGGTGTGAATTTCGGTTCGGTTTAGAACCAAACTGAATCTTTTTTTTCTGGTTCGGTTATTTCATGGCTCTGTCCGGTTTAGTTAAATCGGTTATCACCTTAAGTCAGATGTAGTACAATCTCAAAATACTAGTGAAGAGAAAAGAAATAGTTGAGGTGGGTGCTTGCTAAATAGTTAAGTGTAGTAGAATATATTTCCCCTTTCAATTATTACTTAAATCTGGTGAAATAGAAATGATAGTATTTGAGATGTACCTTTCAGTGGCACCATCCCCTTGTCGACAAGATGACGGTAGTGAAGATAGGCCAAGAAGCCACAAGCACTGGTTGTCCAAAACAAGACCTCAGGAACTCCGAGCTCCTCGGCGGCATCCAAAGTAAAGGTCATGGCACCGTCCGACACGACGCAAGAAACCGGAGGCACGTCGCCGCCGGAGTGGTTGAGCCTGGCAAGAAGCTCCCTAAAAGGGCCGAGACAGGTCCTCTGAGTGGACTCGCAGAGGGAGGGGACGTCCTGAGTGGCGTCGGCTGCCTCCCCCGAGGAGGGGAGGCCGTCGGGGATTGTCTCGAACCGGAAGGAGGAGACGCCGCCGCAGAAGGACGCCCCCCGAGATCGGACGAGGCGGCGGTGATTGTACTCGGAGTTCACAAAGGTGATGTGGAAGCCGCGGTGGTGGAGGAGCTTGGCCAGGCTCAGCATAGGGTTGATGTGCCCTTGCGCCGGGAATGGGACACACACTGCGTGGGGCTGTTTCTTTCCAATCGACTCCATGATTGCTTGATTAAAGGGTATATGTGTCTTGCTTTGAAAATGGTAGGTTATGTTGATATAATTTATAGGCCATGCAAGTGATGTGTTTGCATTTATTTCTTGTCATGGGATAATTGGACTCTAATCAAATACGTGTAAATAAAAGCGAAATATTGTAGCGTTTTTGAACTCATAATCTTTAGACGTGCTTAACCAATTGATCAAAAAATAGTACACTTAATCTATCTTTTATCTCGTCCGCTTACTCAAAACTCATATTTATGTATTGTTTCCTAGCACCATGTTCTAGATCAATTTGTATGACAACAGATTTAACAATATGGCAATTGAGATGTACCTTTGAGAGTGTTATCCCCTTGTCAACAAGATCACAATAGTGTAAATAAGCCAAGAAGCCACAAGCCATTGGATGTTAATAAATTGTATGTTGGGCCTTTATTAAATAAGTGGAGGCCTAAAAATTTATGTGGTTAGTATCTTAAATGGAGAAGAAAACCCTAATTGCTTGCCTATAAATAGGAGGCAATAGAGAGAAAGAAAAAAGACCAATTCAAGAGAGAAAAAGAGTGAAATTCGTGCAGAATTTTCTGCTACTTTCTAGGCCGACCAGCAAGGTTCTCGAGTCCGATCGGAGGTCGATCCACCGTTGGATCATGCTGATTTTTGGACAGTGGGTTCGGAAGACGTGGTACTACGTTCTGACTGTTGGAATTTGCTTTTTGAGGTACGAGTGATTTAATACGATTTTCTGATCGTGCGCCATCGATTCGGTGAAGTTTCTCTATTCTTTCTTGTAATTGTGGGTTGAGCCAAAATTGGTTAATCTTGAGATATTGTGATCCTCTAATTGTATTTAGAGAGAACTAGTTGTACTCATTATATTGATAGTGGAGATTAAGCGGCCCCGAGGGTCCCGTGGTTTTTTCCTCTCGCCTTGAGGAGGTTTTCCACGCTAAAATTGTGCGTGCCTATTGTGTTATTGTTTGCTATATTTTATTAGCTTGCTTGATTTGCTCTGCTTGATAGATTCCTACGAGATGTGCACAGGTGGGGAGAATTATTTAATTCCGCTGCATCTAATTATTATATTAGATTCGTTTTTCTCCCAACAAAGTGGTATCAGATGGAATGTTATTTAATCGATATCCTGTGTTAAATAATGGAAGCTAATACAAGCAGAATGATCAGTCTAAATGGTTCAAATTATCATGTCTAGAAAGGGAAAATGGAAGATCTTCTTTATGTGAAAGATTGTTATCTGCCGGTTTTCAGTGAAGGCAAGCCTGAAAACAAATATGATGATGAATGGAATTTATTGCATCGTCAAGTATGTGGTTATATTAGACAGTGGGTGGATGATAATGTTTTGAATCATGTCAGTGGAGAGACACATGCACGCTGTTTATGGAGCAAGCTTGAGCAGTTATATGCTCAAAAGACTGGTAATAATAAGTCGTTCTTGATAAAACAGATGATGAGTTTGAACTATCATGATGGGGCTCCGTTGACAGATCATCTTAATGCTTTTCAAGGAATTATTAATCAGCTTGCAGGAATGGGTATCAAATTCGATGATGAGGTGCAGGGTTTGTGGCTTCTAGGTACATTACCGGACTCGTGGGAGACGTTCAGGACGTCCTTATCTAACTCAGCTCCAGATGGTGTTATCACCATGGATTTGGTTAAGGGGAGTGCTCTGAATGAAGAGATGAGGAGAAAGTCACAAGGTTCCTCTTCGCACTCAGAAGTCTTTAGTGACAGAACAAAGAGGAATGAGCAAGAGCAGAGGTCCAAAGGGTAGAGACAGAAGCAAGAGTAAGAACAGGTATACCAATGCAGAGTGTTATCATTGTGGTCTAAAGGGGCATGTTAAAATGTATTGCCGAAAGCTCAAGAGAGACAACCAACATGACAAAGAGAAAGAAAAGAAGACAAGTCATGACGATGATGTTGCTACTATTACCGAAGAGTTTCTTCTCTTGTGTGATGATGAAGATGTTAACTTGGCTTGTGATGAGACCAGTTGGGTAATAGATAGCGGTGCCTCCATTCATGCAACAAGCCAAAAGGATCTCTTTTCATCTTATACATCCGGTGATTATGTCAATGTTAAGATGGGAAATCGAGGCATGAGAAAAGCTATTGGCATATGTGAGGTGCGATTGGAGACGAAAAATGGTACAAATCTTATTCTGAAAATTGTTAAGCATATTCCTGGCATTCGTTTGAATTTGATATCAGTAGGCAAGCTAGTTGATGAACATTTTCATCATACCTTTAGTGGTGGTTCATGGAAGCTCACTAAAGGTGTTATGGTCAGGGCTAGAGGTGAAAAGTGTGGTTCGTTGTACGTGACACAAGCTATAGTTTGTGGTGACATTATTAATGCAATTAAGAAAGAGAGTACAACTGAATTGTGGCACAAGAGACTTAGTCACATGAGCGAGAAGGGAATGATGGTTTTGGGAAAAAAGAATCTCCTACCGGGAATGAAAGGTGAACCGTTAGAGAAGTGTGAGCATTGCTTGACTGGCAAACAAACTAGAGTCCTTTCAAATCATCCCCTCCCTCGAGAAAGCCAAAGATACTTGATTTAGTATACTCTGATTTTTGTGGTCCTATGAAATCCAAGACGCTTGGTGGTGGTCTCTATTTTGTGACTTTTATAGATGATCATTCAAGAAAAGTGTGGGCCTATATCTTGAAGACTAAAGATCAAGTGTGTGGTGTCTTCAAGCAGTTTCATGCCCTAGTTGAGAGACAAACTGGGAAGAAGTTAAAGTGCATGTGGACCGATAATGGAAGTGATTATTGTGGTCTTTTTGATGATTATTGCAAGGATCAAGGCATTCGACATCAAAAGATGCCTCAACTAAATGAGTTAGCTGAGAGGATGAATAGAACGCTTATTGAAAGGACGAGATGTTTACTTTCACAAGAAGGGTTACCAAGATGCTTTTTGGGTGAGGCTTTGAATACAGTGGTTCATGTTTTGAATCTCACATCGTGTGTGCCTCTTGAGTTTGATGTTCCAAACGCAGTTTGGACAGGTAAAGATGTCTCATATAATCACTTGAAGGTATTTTGATGCAAGGCATTTGTGCATGTTCCAAAGGATGAAAGATCTAAACTTGATATAAAGACTAGACCGTGCATATTCATCGGTTATGGCGATGATGAGTTTGGGTACAGATTTTATGATCCGGTGCAAAAGAAACTTATTAGCAGCCGCGATGTGGTATTTATGGAGAATCAGAACATCAAAGATATTGCGAAGTTTGAAGAAAGTGTTCCGCAATTTATAACTGACTTGATTGATTTTGATATAGTTCCTCCTACACTTGTGCCAAGTCAAGTTGAAGATGAAGTTCATGATGACCAATAGGGTGCAGGTGATGTTGATGCTTCTATAGAGGTAGAGATGGATAATGAAGTCCTTGAGCAGTTGCCAGTACCAGATGTTCCCCCAGTTGTTCCACTCAGAAGATCTTCTAGAGATCGACAACCGTTTACAAGGTACTCAGATGATGAGTATGTGTTAATATCTGACGGGGGAGAACCCAAAAGTTATAGTGAAGCTCTTGAAGATGAGAACAAGGAGGATTGGGTTGAAGACATGCAAGATGAGATGAAATCATTGTATGAGAATCATACTTATCAGTTGGTGAAGTTGCTGAAAGGAAAATAAGGTTTGAAGAACAAGTGCGTTTACAGAGTGAAACAAGAAGAAAATACGTCACGTCCCCGATACAAAGCTAGATTGGTCGTCAAGGGTTTCAGCCAGAGAAAAGGTATTGACTTTGATGAAATATTTTCTCCTGTTGTTAAGATGTCATCCATTCGGGTGGTTCTTGGTTTAGCAGCTGGTCTTGATTTGGAGGTTGAGCAGATGGATGTGAAGACTGCATTTCTCCATGGCGACTTAGATAAGGAGATTTATATGAAGCAGCCAGAGGGTTTCGAAGTAAAAGGAAAAGATGACTATGTGTGCAAGCTTCAGAAAAGCTTGTATGGTTTGAAGCAAGCGCCAATGCAGTGGTACAAGAAGTTTGAGTTAGTTATGAGTGAGCAAGGCTACCAGAAGACGAAATCTGACCATTGTGTTTTTGTGCAGAAATTCTCTGATGATGATTTTATCATACTATTGGTATATGTTGATTGTTGGCAAGAATGTCTCCAAATATGTGAGATTGAAGAAACAATTGAGTCAGGTTTTTCCAATGAAGGAATTGGGTCCTGCGAAGACTATTCTTGGCATTAAAATTACTCGCGATAGAGTTGCGAAGAAGTTGCATATGTCACAAGAGTGATATATTGAAAATGTGTTGCAAAGGTTCAATATGGATAAGGCTAAAGTGGTGAGCTCTCCTCTTGCTACTCACTTTAAGCTAAGCACACGACAGAGCCCTTCTACGGAGAAGGAGATGGACGACATGTATAGAGTTCCGTATGCCTCAGCAGTAGGAAGTTTGATGTACGCAATGGTGTGTACAAGGCCTGACATAGCTCATGCAGTTAGTGTTGTGAGTCGTTTTCTGTCAAATCCGGGTGGAGAGCACTAGGATGCAGTCAAATGAATTATGAGATATTTCCAAGATACCTCTAATTACAAACTCACTTTCGGAAGTGGAGAACCGATGTTGGTTAGCTACTCTGATTCTGATATGGCAGGAGATGTTGATAGAAGAAAATCCACTCAGGTTATTTAATGACATTTGCAGGTGGAGCAATTTCTTGGCAGTTGATGCAGCGTACGTGACTATGAAGAACTCTTTATCAACATTCGTTGATTCTTGCGAATACCGAAGATGATAGATATAGAGAAAAACCCCCAATTTTATTAATTCATCAAAAATAACTAAATAACAAAGACTGTATGAGAGTGATTAAATAATGAAACACAAATTGAAAAAAAAAACCCTAATTCGCTAGAAAGGAAAAAAAAGAGAAAAAATGCTAGAAAGGAAAAAAGGAAAAGAAAGGAAACAACTATTAAAAATTATAAAAAAAACTACCTGAAACTTATAAATGCGATTTTGATCCTCCAAATGATCTCCAATGGCCGAAATCCGTTGTACCTCATGGTGTTACCATGAGTCTGACTCAAACTGCCGTTTCTGCCCGGAAAACACTATTCTTTTGTCCATATCTGACACTTTCGCGATAACTTCGGGTGTTCTATCTTCTGCATACCGACTTCCTCGACCGAACCGCACCATTTTCTCCTGGATGAAGAAGATTTGACCTCGAATCTGGACCCGCAACATCCTCCTCAGAAGAAGAATCACCCCGGGATCCCATATCTTTGTAACACTTCCTGCCGAATCTTCAGCTGTATCAAGTACTCCCACCTTGCTCGCAAGCTAGATCGTAAATGTGTAGCACTTCCTCTCGGGTTCCATGTTGAATTTTTGGACTTTCCTTATCAAAGTACACTCCCCTTGATCGATTACCCAACCTTGGAATTCGAGTCTTCTATCGTTGATACATGATGCTGGTATCAGGTTCTCATTGCTGACTAAGCCAACAATATATGTGTAAAGCTTCAAATATTTTCGGCTACTCCTGCAAGATTTTCACCAAACACCTTAGTTGCTGCACCATTTAACAACTCAAATTTCTCAGTCCTATCTTCATTGTACAAGCTCTCTATGCCCTCCAAAAACTGTTCATAACTGTTGCTACGTTTAAGTGTTGGCATAACATTTTAGCGCAAAAGTAAGAAGTCAATACAACATGTGGAGCGACTGATTACGCCGAAGATTAGGAAAGTCTGAACCTTTCCTATTTAGCATTGCCTGGAGAGAAAAGAAGAAAGACTTGGAGCGCAAGAGAATGACGTCGACAAGCCAGACGACTTCCAGCTGTCATGAACACGTCAGCAAAAGGCGGCAACTCGACTTGCCTGATTTATTCAGGAAGTCTGAACAAGGCAGACGACTTTCAGTTGTCACTAACACGTCAGCAAAGGCGGCAACTCTGCTTGCCTGATTTGTTTAGGAAGTCAGAAACTTCCTATTCCTAATCCGGGAAAGATTAGGAATTTGGGGCTGCTATAAAAAGCATGAAGCTTCCCCATTAGCAGTCATCCGTTCTTGTTCTAAATTAGCTAAATTTCTCAGAACTCTTAACCGTGCACCGTTGGCGTGTTGAGAGGCTGATTAAGTTTGCTAGAACGGCTTTGCTCCGATCAAACATCAAGTCGTGAAGATTGAATGTTTGGATCGGTTAGGGTTCTTGTGTTCGTGATTGAAGATTCACAAATCCTTCAAGGAAGACTACGACACCGAGCATAGGAGTTTGCTCGAAGGGTGGAATTGAGAGGATCTCAAAGACAGGGGGAGAGGCCCTTGGTCGAGGTTGTTCACGGTGAGATCTATAGTAGCTTAGGACAATAGCTTGTGTGATAGCTAGTTGGTGCTTGAAGTTGTACTATTGACTACCTTATAGTGAAAACCTTTCCATTGGCAAAGTGCCCCCAGACGTAGGTGCAGAGTCACCGAACTGGGTAATCATCTCTGGTGTCGTTATTATTATTATCTGTTTATTATTTAGCTTACGGTTTACGTTTTTCGGCAAGTAGTCGATACACAAGTTACGACTTTGTGTTCGACTTCTTGACTCGGCTACGAATCTGAATTTCAATTGGTATTAGAGGAGGCACCTTTCCTTTTAGGTGATTTTCTTGCAAAAATTCTGAATAGCCAATATGGACTCAAAGGAAGGAGGATCAGTAAATCGACCACAAGTGCTCGACGGAACAAACTATGGGTACTGGAAAGCACGGATGTGTGCCTTTTTAAAATCCCTCGACAGCAAAACCTGGAAGTCTGTCATCAATAGATGGGAGGAACCTCAGTATGCTGATGCTCATGGAATCAAACTAGCATCAAACCAGAAAAAGAGAGGAGCGCAGAAGAAGATGAAGCCGCCCTAGGTAATTCTCGTGCACTCAATGCTATTTTTAATGGAGTAGACAAGAATGTGTTTCGACTCATCAACACGTGCACAAGTGCCAAAATTGCTTGGGACACTCTTGCTGTTGCTTATGAGGGTACTTCCAAAGTCAAAGAGTAGAAGTTACAGTACCTCACGACCCACTTTGAGGCCCTTACCATGGATGAAGACGAAACTATTGCGGAGTTTAATGTGCGCATCAAGGATCTGGCCAATGAATCATATTCACTTGGCAAACCTATGACCGATGAAGATTTGGTTAGAAAAACGCTGAGAGCCCTAAGTCCCAGATTCAAGATGAAGATTACCGCCATAGAAGAAGTCCATGACTTGAAGACACTGAAGTTTGATGAACTCATGGGATCTCTAATGACCTTCGAGCTCTCCCTACCTCTTATCGAGAAGAAACATAAAGGTATAGCTTTCAAGAGTTCTACCCAAAAGCAGAAGAACTTGACGCACTCTGATTCGGATAGTGACATTGAGGAAACTATCGCTATGCTGGCCAAAAACTACAATAAAGTCATGAAATGATTTAGCCAGATGACAGAAAGGAATGTCACCCGAGAAGTTAGAGACAAGCCACAGCACAAGTTCCAGAAGTTCGAAAGCACAAATAGCGATGACAGAAGAGGAGAGCGATCAGGAAAAGAAAGAGGAGTTCAGTGCTTTGAATGTGATGGGTATGGACACATGCAGAAAGAATATCCTAACTTCGTAAAGAAACAGAAGAAGGGATTCAATGCCTCTCTAACTAACGATGAAGATGAGGAATACATTGACGTTGAGCATACAAGTAACTATGTTGCTTTTACTTCCTCCACAATAGAGCAACCTTCCGAGAATTCAAAGAAGTATGACTCTAATGATGAGCTATCTGATGAGACTCTCAACAATGCATACAACGAATGGTATGTCAAGTGGCTTGAAGACTCTCAGGTAATCGAAAAACGGAATGCTCTCATTCTTTCTCTTAATGAAGACAAGTCACGACTTCTCGAAACTACTGTTGATCTCAAAAAGGAAGTTGTTCGGTTAAAAGGCGAGTTAGAACAAGTCATCAAGTCTGTAAAGATGATGAATCCAAGCACTGACACTCTAGACCAAATTCTCTCGATCGGAAAACCAGCTAGAAATATGGAAGGTCTTGGATATTCAAAAGAAGCCTCAACATCGCACACCGTCTTCGTCCCTCAGAAGGTTGCCACCCAGAAGCCCCGCCATATGTCTACTACCTTCTCCCCTAACCAAGCGACCAAAAAGTCTCATACACTAGTCGCTTCTGGGACAAAGAACAAAAGACATAACTGGGTATGTCACCACTGTGGACGAAGAGGTCACATTCGACCTTTCTGCTATCAGCTATATGGAAGGAGCTTCGTCAAGCAAAGGACCACCATCAAGAAAGACCAACCACGTAAGGAATGGCGAGTCAAGGAGGTAAACTATCGAGCAAATATTGCTTACACCGCTCTAAAAGCTTCAACCAGCAACGATTGGTACTTTGATAGTGGATCCTCTCGACATATGACGGGTAATAGCTCATTCTTGGTCACTTTAATACCTTGCACAAATAGCTTTGTTACTTTTGGTGACGGAGTAAAAGATAGAGTAGTCGGGGAAGGAAGACTAAACCTTCCCAACTCACCGTGCTTGAAAGAGGCTCTACTGGTAGAAGGTTTTACAGCCAACCTCATCAGTATCAGTCAAATATGCGATCTGAATCTGGATGTCAACTTCACTCGTGACAAGTGCACTGTCAAGGACGAACACCAGAAGGAAGTTATGACAGGCCACAAGTCCCTTGATAACTGTTATCTCTGGTCTCCAACAAGCACAACCTTTCCAAACAAATGTTTTTTCACCAAAGCACAAGAGACGAAGCTATGACACCAAAAACTCGGCAACATAAATTTGAGGAGCATGCAAAAGATTTTATCTGAAAAGGCGATCATTGGAGTTCCCAACCTCAAGATCATTGAAGGAAAAATTTGTAGAGAATGCCAGATTGGGAAACAAGTTAAGACGTCACACAAGAAGGTACAACATCTTACTACTTCTCGTGTTCCAGAACTTCTTCATGTTGACCTAATGGGACCTATGCAAGTAGAAAGTCTAGGAGGGAAGAAGTACATATTTGTCTGTCTAGACGACTTCTCGAGGTACACCTGGGTAGACTTTATCAGAGAGAAGTCAGAGACCTTCTCAGTCTTTGAAGCCCTGTGTCGGAGAGTTCAACGAGAAAAATGAGAAGCCATTGGAAAAGTCGTCCGACTTCGAAGTGATCATGGAAAGGAGTTTGAAAACATCAGCTTCGCAAATTTTTGTGATGTTGAAGGAATTGCACACGAATTCTCTACTCCCATCACTCCACAACAGAACGGGATCGTAGAAAGGAAGAATCGCACTCTTCAGGAAATGGCAAGAGTCATGATGATAGCCAAAGACATCCCGCAGCACTTCTGGGCCGAAGCTTTGAATACGGCTTGTCATATTCATAATAGAGTGACCCTCCGTCCTGGAACATCGCTCACTCTTTATGAAATATGGAGGGGGAGGAAGCCTAATGTCAAATATTTCCATGTCTTTGGATCAATCTGCTACATACTTGCAGATAGGGAACCTCGACGCAAACTCGATCCTAAAAGCGATGAAGGCATCTTCCTTGGATACTCTAGAAATAGTCGGGCTTTTCGTGTATTCAACAAACGCACCCGGACTATCATGGAATCCATCAATGTCGTGATCGATGACAGTCATGAGCAACCAAGTGAGGATGAGGAAGAAGTCCCAAATCTCTCAGGAGAAGTCAGACCAGAAGTCAGCAATCTCTTAGGAGAAGTCAGCCCAGAAGTCAGAGGCGAAGATCGCAACAAAGAGTCTGAAGGCGAAAGCCCAATCATCCCGGACAAAGAGGCATCTGCTATAAGACAGAGAGCTCCGTCAAGAAGAATTCAGAAGAATCATCCACCCCAGGATGTGATAGGACACATCAATGAAGGAGTGCGGACTCGACAAAAGGCATATCTAGACTATAAAGAGATGATAGGTAACATTTGCTTTATTTCCAAAATTGAGCCAAAGAATATACAAGAAGCCATCAATGATGAGTACTGGGTCTGCGCCATGCAAGAAGAATTGGTTCAATTTGCAAGGAATGAAGTCTGGGAACTAGTACCCAAGCCAAACAATGTCAATGTCATCGGGACAAAGTGGATATTCAAAAACAAGACTGACGAGCAAGGAAACATCACTCGAAACAAAACAAGACTGGTGGCTCAGGGCTACACACAAGCAGAAGGAGTTGACTTCGAAGAAACTTTTGCTCCGGTAGCCAGACTTGAAGCCATTCGACTTCTTCTCGGCATAGCATGCCATCTGCGTTTCAAACTCTATCAGATGGACTCTCCTATGCATAGCATGCCATCTGCATCACTCTATCAGTCTATGTTGCTCAACCAAAAGGATTTGTAGATCATGACTCTCCTCATTATGTCTACAAACTAAAGAAAGCTCTCTACGGCCTCAAACAAGCTCCACGAGCATGGTATGAACGTCTTACCCAATTCCTAGTACAGAATGGCTATATTCGAGGGGGAGTAGACAAAACTCTCTTTGTAAAGAAGGAAGGAAGGGACATCATGATTGCTCATATATATGTCGATGACATTGTATTTGGAGGAAAGTCAGACAAGATGGTGGAACGTTTCGTACAACATATACAGTCTGAGTTTGAGATAAGTATGGTCGGTGAGCTCACATACTTACTAGGCTTTCAGATCAAACAAATGACAGATGGAATATTTATCTCCCAAATCAAATATGCAAAGAATATTGTGAAGAAGTTCGGGTTAGAAAAGGTCTCACACAAAAGAACTCCTATTGCCACACATGTCAAATGCACAAAGGACGAGATGGGAGAATCAGTTGATCAAAGCCTTTATCGAAGCATAATAGGAAGTCTTCTCTATCTAACCGCAAGTCGACCCGACATCGCTTTTTCCGTGAGAGTCTGTGCTCGATATCAAGCCAATCCAAAAGTCAGTCACTTAGCTCATGCCAAGAGGATCATAAGGTACATCTCGAGAACCTCTGAATTTGGATTATTATACTCCCATGATACATCTCCTACTCTTGTTGGATACTGTGATGCCGACTGGGCGGGAAGCACGCCGGACCGAAGAAGTACTTCTGGAGGTTGCTTTTATCTTGGAAACAATCTTGTGTCTTGGTTCAGCAAAAAGCAAAATTGTATTGTTTTGTCTACTGCTGAGTCCGAATATATTGCTGCTGGAAGTAGTTGTACTCAGCTCCTTTGGATGAAACAAATGTTGGCAGAGTATGGAGTCAAGCAAGAAGTCATGACTTTGTTCTGTGACAACATCAGTCCAATCAATATCTCGAAGAATCCAGTTCAACACAGCAAGACAAAGCATATCGATATCAGGCATCACTTTATTCGAGAGCTTGTAGAAGACAAGAAGATAAAGCTTGAGTACCTACCCACTGAGAAACAAGTCGCTGACATCTTTACAAAAACATTAGATGCTAACAGGTTTGAAAGTCTAAGGACATCCCTTGGACTTTGCTGTCTGGAGTAACCAGAAGTCAAGAAAGAAGAGGGAGAGCTTTTAAGTGATTCTACTCTCTCTCTCTCTCTATCATGACCAACGAGGGTCCACAAAATCAAGCCGAGCCCAAAATTACTTTATTAAAGCCCAGATAAAATTTGTTTGAAATTCAAAAGAGAAAAGGAATGATTGCAAACTGATGATCAACCAATCAGCATTCACTCCCTTCAACTTTCGCACAGAAAAAGTTTGCACATCCCCTCCACCTTCCCAAAACTGTTAGGGCACCACGAAAAAGCAAAAAAAAAAATCTGCAAACGATAGCAGGTGCTCTTTCTCTCAAAATCAATTCCGATCAAGTCCTCTGTCAAATGGTTGGTACCCGAAGTGGACGCATACCAACTACCTCAAAGACACTACGAGCAAAGATGAGGGAAAAAGTGATTGCCAAGAAGTTGTCGGTCTCCAAATCAACAATGAACAAATACGGAGTGAAGATTCGCGGAAAAAATCTCCCGGGGGATGGTTCGGCGAGACCTCAGGATGCACCAATGGAGGCGATTACCTTCACTGTAGAAAAGGACCAATCTGCTAACCTAGAAGAGGAAGGCTCTCACACTTCGCAGACGCTCCTACAAGGTACTCCTACTACCCCTTTTGAAGTAAACCCTGTAGACAAAGAGGTGTCTAAAGAGGCTTTAGGAACTCTCGCCCCTGAAATCTATGGTGCCGTCTGTGAAGATAAATCTAGCCCCCAAAAATCTGCATCTGCGTCAGAGAAGTCCCCACCAAAAGAAGCCTTGCGGAAAGCCGACAGTCCACTTGTTGCCCAGGACAGTGATCCAAGGATGAATGAAGATACTGAAGTTATCCCAGAAGTTGCTCAACCTGTAGAGAATATTGTCAATATAAAAGAAGGATATACAGCAGAGACCATGGAAGAAGAAGCTATGCCTAAAAGGCTTGAGATAAGGAAGCTACCAACAAGAAAGTCGGTCGATGAAGAAGAAGAACCCCAAGTACCAAGGAGATTAACCCCAAAAAGAAAAACCACAGAGAAAGGAGGAGCATCGGCTTCTAAACCACTGAAGAAGTCTAGAAGGAAGTCGTTGACTTCGGTAACAACCTCTGTCCCAGAAGAAGAGGATTCTGAAGAAGAAGAAACACGTGTCAAACTTCCACGGGTCAAAAAGTCAATGGGAGGCCTGAAACTCCCCAAAAATATTCCTAAGGCTCCGACAGATAATGTCTCATTTCACTCTGTAGACAATGCGGTCAAATGGCAGTATGTGTACCAGCGCAACATCTACCTAGAGAGAGAGCTGTCCACAGAAGCTCAGGGGATGAACGCAATTGTTGAACTCCTCCGTGGCTCAGGCCTGACCAACACGGTCATCAACATCTGGCCGTTTTATCCAGCGCTGGTTAAGGAGTTCATTATCAACCTCTCAAGCGAGTTTAATGACCCAGAAGACGCGGAGTACAGAAAGGTGTTTGTTCGGGGAGAATGCTTTGAGATATCTGCCACAATTATCAATGCTTATCTAGGTAGAGAGGACCCAGAAGTCCCGCACTTGACCAAGGTGGCTTTTGAGATCACTGGAGGACAGAAGAAGGTCTGGCCCTTCAAAGACACCATTACGGCCGCAGAGCTCATTGCCAAATATTTAATTCTATACCGCATTGGCTTAAACTGGGCGCCCTCCACTCACGGGTCAAGCATCAAAACTGAATTGGCTAAACTCATCTACCAAATAGGTACGCAATCTCCTCTTAACTTTGGTTCATATGTCATTGAGCACCTAGTCAAACATGCCAAGTCATGTGCTGTCAAGCTACCTATTGGGTTTCCATCATTGATCACCGGACTTCTCCTCCAACAATGTCCTCACATTGTTCAAGAGACGGATGTTCCTGGAAAGAAGTCACTGCCCCTCACTATCAACCTCAAAAACTTCGAGGGCAAGCACATGAGGGATCTCGCTCCTCCCATGGCCAAAGCATCAGAAGCTGGTTCTAGCTCCCGACCTTCAGGACCACTTGGCACCAGAATAGAGGAAGAATTGGTGGATATGATCAATGACTTGGAGAAGTCAATTGCTGTCTTGACGACCCGCAAAACTGCCTGTGAAGCCCTTCTCAAAGACCTCCGCACTACTCCTGCTGAAGATGACGATGTCGATGACTCCACCTCATTTTAAAAATTTCTTTGATTTAGTATGATAACTTATTAAATTCTGATTCGTAGCCGAGTCAAGAAGTCGACCACAAAGTCGTAACTTTTGTGTCGACCACTTGCCTAAAACGTAAACCGTCGACTAAACAATAAATAGATAATGATAACGACACCAGAGATGATTACCCAGTTCGGTTACTCCGCACCTATGTCTGGGGGCACTTTGCCAGTGGAAAGGTTTTCACTATAAGGTAGTCAATAGTACAACTTCAAGCACCAACTAGCTATCACACAAGCTATTGTCCTAAGCTACTATAGATCTCACCGTGAACAACCTCGACCAAGGGCCTCTCCCCTGTCTTTGAGATCCTCTCAATTCCACCCTTCGAGCAAGCCTATGCTCGGTGTCGTAGTCTTCTTTGACGGAGTTGTGAATCTTCAATCACAAACAAAAAACCCTAACCGATCAAGCACTCAATCATCGCGACTTGATGTTTGATCGGAGCAAAACCGTTCTAGCAAACTTAATCCGCCTCTCAACACGCCAATGGTGCACGGTTAAGAGCTCTGAAAAATCTAGCTAATTTAGAACAAGTACGGGTTAGCTACTAATGGGAAGCCCAAGGCTTTTTATAGCAGCTACACATTCCTAATCCTTCCCAGATTAGGAATAGGAAGTTTCAGACTTCCTGAATAAATTAGGCAAGTCGTTGCTGCCTTTACTGACGTGGTGATGTCAGCTGGAAGTCATCTGCCTTCCTGAATAAATCAGGCAAGTCGAGTTGCCGCCTTTTGCTGACGTGTTCATGACAGCTGGAAGTCGCCTGGCTTGTCGACGTCATTCTCTTGCGCTCCAAGTCTTTCTTCTTTTCGCTCCAGGCAATGCTAAATAGGAAAGCTTCAGACTTTCCTAATCTTCGGCGTAATCAGTCGCTCCACATGTCGTGTAACATGTTGTATTGACTTCTTACTTTTGCGCTAAAAAATTATGCCAACACTTAAACGTAGCAACAATCTCCCCCTTTGGCAATTTTTTAGGCAAACACCTTTTTAGGCACATCGTCATCTTGTGGCAGTTACGCACAGCAAGTGATGTGACTTAAAACACATTTTAGGCACATCGTCACCTTGAGGCAGTTACGCACACAGCAAGTATGTGACTTCTGATGCGACTTCTTGTGCGGCTTCTGGTTTATCTTCTGGAGCGACGACTTCTTCTGGTGTGACTTCTAGAGCAACTTCTGGTGCGACTTCTGTGCCTTCTTCTGGTGCGACTTCTGGCGCAACTTCTGGTGCGACTTCTGTGCGCAACGTCTGGCGCAACTTGTTGTCTTATTTGCGCGCACCTGGCTTATATCTCCCCCTGTTTGTCTAATAATATTGCCAAAGGCAATTATACATCGAAATTCGACTAACAGCAGGGTATAAACCAGCTCAAACATGAGCAAAAATATCCCAAAAGAACATTAACTCGGACATTCCCCGAGGATTTAAGTAGTGTGTTTGGAACAAGTTATCATACTAGATCAGAGAAATATTTAAAACGAGGTGGAGTCATCGACATCGTCATCTTCAGCAGGAGCGGAGCGGAGGTCATTGAGAAGAGCTTCACAGGCAGTTTTGCGGGTTGTTAGAACAGTAATTGACTTCTCCAGGTCATTGATCGTATCCACCAATTCTTCCTCCATTCTGGTGCCAAGTGGTCCTGAAGGTCGGGAGCTGGAACCAGCTTCTGATGCTTTGGCCATGGGAGGAGCGAGATCCCTTATATGCTTTCCTTCGAAGTTTTTGAGGTTGATAGTGAGGGGCAGTGGCTTCTTTCCAGGAACATCCGTCTCTCGAACAATGTGAGGACATTGTTGGAGGAGAAGTCCGGTGATCAAAGATGAAAACCCAATAGGTAGCTTGACAGCACATGACTTGGCATGTTTGATTAGGTGCTCAATGACATATGAACCAAAGTTAAGAGGAGATTGCGTACCTATTTGGTAGATGAGTTTAGCCAATTCAGTTTTGATGCTTGACCCGTGAGTGGAGGGCGCCCAGTTTAAGCCAATGCGGTATAGAATTGAATATTTGGCAATGAGCTCTGCGGCCGTAATGGTGTCTTTGAAGGGCCAGACCTTCTTCTGTCCTCCAGTGATCTCAAAAGCCACCTTGGTCAAGTGCGGGACTTCTGGGTCCTCTCTACCTAGATAAGCATTGATAATTGTGGCAGATATCTCAAAGCATTCTCCCCGAACAAACACCTTTCTGTACTCCGCGTCTTCTGGGTCATTAAACTCGCTTGAGAGGTTGACAATGAACTCCTTGACCAGCGCTGGATAGAACGGCCCGATGTTGATGACCGTGTTGGTCAGGCCTGAGCCACGGAGGAATTCAACAATTGCGTTGATCCCTTGAGCTTCGGTAGATAGTTCTCTCTCCGGGTAGATGTTGCACTGGTACACATACTGCCATTTGACCGCGTTGTCTACAGAGTGAAACGAGACGTTGTCTGTTGGAGCCTTTGGAACATTTCTGGGGAGTTTCAGTCCTCCCATTGCCTTCTTGACCCGTGGAAGTATAACACGAGTTTCTTCTTCTTCTCACTCCTCTTCCTCTGGGGTAGAGGTTGTTACGGAAGTCAACGACTTCCTTCTAGACTTCTTCAGTGGTTTAGAAGCAGATGCTCCTCCTTTCTCTGTGATTTTTCTTTTTGGGGTTAATCTTCTTGGTACTTGGGGTTCTTCTTCTTCATCAACCATCCTTTTTGTTGGTGGTTTCCTTCTCTCAAGCCATTTAGGCACAGACTTTTCCATAGATGTTTTGTTTTCTTGAGTTGCTTCTTCTTCCATAGTCTCAATGGCGACTATTTCTTCGATGTTAACAAGATCGTCTACAGGTCGAGTGACTTCTGGTATAGCTTCCGGATCTTCATTAAGCCCTGAATCACTGTCCGGGGCGACATGGGGACTTCCTTGTTTCTTCAAGTCTTTGTTTAGAGGGGATTTATCTCGTGCTGGTGTCGATTTAGAGGGGTTGGATTGGTCCTTGCTGCTAGCACCATGAATCTCAGGAGCGAGTGTTCCTGTAGCTTCTTCAGGCAGGCTTTCATCTACAGGGTCTACTTCAGAAAGGACAGTCGGTTTACCTTGTATAGGCATCTGAGAAGTGTGTGAGCCTTCCTCTTCTAGGTTAGTAGATTGGTCCTTTTCTACAGTGGAGGTAATCGCCTCCATTGGTGCATCCTGAGGTCTCGCCGAACCTTCCCCCGGGAGATTTCTTCCGCGAATCTTCACTCCATATTTGTTCGTTGTTGATTTGGAGGCCGACAACTTCTTGGCAATCACTTTTTCCCTCATCTTTGCTCGTAGTGTCTTTGAGGTAGATGGTATGCGTCCACTTCGGGTACCAACCATTTGACAGAGGACTTGATCGGAATTGTTTTTTGGAAGAGAAGAGCAAAATCTTGCAGTTGCAGATTGATTTTGATTTGTTGTGCCCTAGCGGTTTGGAAGGGTGGAAGAGGTGTGCAGGCTTTTTCTGCGCGGAAGTCGAAAGGAGTGATTGTTGATTGGTTGATCGTCAGATTGCAATCATTCCTTTTCTCTTTTGAATTTCAAATAAATTTCATCTGGCTTTTTGACAAAAGGAATTTGGGCCCGCTTGATTTTGTGGACCCTTGTTGGTTAAAATCAACTAAAAGCTCCCTCTCTTCTGTCTTGACTTCTGGTTACTCCATACAGCAAAGTCCAAGGGATGACCTTAGACTTTCAAACCTGTTAGCATCTAATGCTTTTGTAAAGATGTCTGCGACTTGTTTCTCAGTGGGTAGGTACTCGAGTTTTATCTTCTTGTCTTCTACAAGTTCTCGAATAAAGTGATGCATGATATCAATATGCTTTGTCTTGCTGTGTTGAACTGGATTCTTCGAGATATTGATTGCACTGATGTTGTCACAGAACAAAGTCATGGCTTCTTGCTTGACTCCATACTCTGCCAACATTTGTTTCATCCAAAGAAGCTGAGTACAGCTACTTCCGGCTGCAATATATTCGGACTCAGCAGTAGACAAAGCAATACAATTTTGCTTTTTGCTGAACCAAGACACAAGATTGTTCCCCAGGTAGAAACAACCTCCAGAGGTACTTCTTCGATCTGGTGTACTTCCCGCCCAGTCGGCATCACAATATCCAACAAGAGTAGGAGAGGTATCAAAGGAATATAGCAAACCCAATTCAGAGGTTCCCGAGATGTACCTTATGATCCTCTTGGCATGAGCTAAGTGACAGACTTTTGGATTGGATTGATATCGACGACAGACTCCCACGGAGAAAGCGATGTCGGGTCGACTTGCTATTAGATAGAGAAGACTTCCTATTATGCTTCGATAGAAGTTTTGATCAACTGGTTCTCCCAAGTCGTCCTTTGTGCATTTGACATGTGTGGCAATAGGAGTTCTTTTGTGTGAGCCCTTTTCTAACCCAAACTTCTTCACAATGTTCTTTGTATATTTGCTTTGGGAGATAAATATTCCATCTGACATCTGTTTGATCTGAAAACCTAGGAAGTATGTGAGCTCACCAACCATACTCATCTCAAATTCATACTGCATATGTTGTACGAAACGTTCCACCATCTTGTCTGACTTTCCTCTAAATACGATATCATCGACATATATTTGAGAAATCATGATGTCCCTTCCTTCCTTCTTTAAAAAGAGAGTTTTGTCTACTCCCCCTTGAATATAGCCATTCTGAACTAGGAATTGAGTAAGACGTTCATACCATGCTCGTGGAGCTTATTTGAGTCCGTAGAGAGCTTTCTTTAGCTTGTAGACATGATGAGGAGAGTCATGATCTTCAAATCCTTCCAGTCTGGCCACCGGAGCAAAGGTTTCTTCGAAGTCAACTCCTTCTACTTGTGTGTACCCCTGAGCCACCAGTCTTGCTTTGTTTCGAGTGATGTTTCTTTGCTCGTCAGTCTTGTTTTTAAATATCCACTTTGTCCCGATGACATTGACATTGTCAGGCTTGGGTACTAGTTCCCATACTTCATTCCTTTCAAATTGAACCAATTCTTCTTGCATGACACAGACCCAGTACTCATCATTGATGGTTTCTTGTATGTTCTTTGGCTCAATTTTAGAAATAAAGCAAATGTTACCTATCTTCTCTTTATAGTCTAGATATGCCTTTTGTCGAGTCCGCACTCCTTCATTGATGTCTCCTATCACATCCTGGGGTGGATGATTCTTCTGAATTCTTCTTGACGGAGCTCTCTGTCTTATAGCAGATGCCTCTTTGTCCGGGATGATTGGGCTTTTGCCTTCAGACTCTTTGTTGCGATCTTCGCCTCTGACTTCTGGGCTGACTTCTTCTAAGAGATTGCTGACTTCTGGTCTAACTTCTCCTGAGAGATTTGGGACTTCTTCCTCATCCTCACTTGGTTGCTCATGACTGTCATCGATCACGACATTGATGGATTCCATGATAGTCCGGGTGCGTTTGTTGAATACACGAAAAGCCCGACTATTTCTAGAGTATCCAAGGAAGATGCCTTCATCGCTTTTAGGATCGAGTTTGCGTCGAGGTTCCCTATCTGCAAGTATGTAGCAGATTGATCCAAAGACATGGAAATATTTGACATTAGGCTTCCTCCCCCTCCATATTTCATAAAGAGTGAGCGATGTTCCAGGACGGAGGGTCACTCTATTATGAATATGACAAGCCGTATTCAAAGCTTCGGCCCAGAAGTGCTGTGGGATGTCTTTGGCTATCATCATGACTCTTGCCATTTTTTGAAGAGTGTGATTCTTCCTTTCTACGATCCCGTTCTGTTGAGGAGTGATGGGAGTAGAGAATTCGTGTGCAATTCCTTCAACATCACAAAAATTTGCGAAGCTGATGTTTTCAAACTCCTTTCCATGATCACTTCGAAGTCGGACGACTTTTCCAATGGCTTCTCATTTTTCTCGTTGAACTCTCCGACACAGGGCTTCAAAAACTGAGAAGGTGTCTGACTTCTCTCTGATAAAGTCTACCCAGGTGTACCTCGAGAAGTCGTCTACACAGACAAATATGTACTTCTTCCCTCCTAGACTTTCTACTTGCATAGGTCCCATTAGGTCAACATGAAGAAGTTCTAGAACACGAGAAGTAGTAAGATGTTGTACCTTCTTGTGTGACGTCTTAACTTGTTTCCCAATCTGGCATTCTCCACAAATTTTTCCTTCAATGATCTTGAGGTTGGGAACTCCAATGATCGCCTTTTCAGATAGAATCTTTTGCATGCTCCTCAAATTTATGTTGCCGAGTTTTTGGTGTCATAGCTTCGTCTCTTGTGCTTTGGTGAAAAAACATTTGTTTGGCAAGGTTGTGATTGTTGGAGACCAGAGATAACAGTTATCAAGGGACCTGTGGCCTGTCATAACTTCCTTCTGGTGTTCGTCCTTGACAATGCACTTGTCACGAGTGAAGTTGACATCCAGATTCAGATCGCATATTTGACTGATGCTGATGAGGTTGGCTGTAAGACCTTCTACCAGTAGAGCCTCTTTCAAGCACGGTGAGTTGGGAAGGTTTAGTTTTACTTCCCCGAGTACTCTATCTTTTACTCCGTCACCAAAAGTAATAAAGCTATTTGTGCAAGGTATTAAAGTGACCAAGAATGAGCTATTACCCGTCATATGTCGAGAGGATCCACTATCAAAGTACCAATCGTTGCTGGTTGAAGCTTTTAGAGCGGTGTAAGCAATATTTGCTCGATAGTTTACCTCCTTGACTCGCCATTCCTTACGTGGTTGGTCTTTCTTGATGGTGGTCCTTTGCTTGACGAAGCTCCTTCCATATAGCTGATAGCAGAAAGGTCGAATGTGACCTCTTCGTCCACAGTGGTGACATACCCAGTTATGTCTTTTGTTCTTTGTCCCAGAAGCGACTAGTGTATGAGACTTTTTGGTCGCTTGGTTAGGGGAGAAGTTAGTAGACATCTGGCGGGGCTCCTGGGTGGCAACCTTCTGAGGGACGAAGACGGTGTGCGGTGTTGAGGCTTCTTTCGAATATCCAAGACCTTCCATATTTCTAGCTGGTTTTTCGATCGAGAGAATTTGGTCTAGAGTGTCAGTGCTTGGATTCATCATCTTTACAGACTTGGTGACTTGTTCTAACTCGCCTTTTAACCGAGCAACTTCCTTTTTGAGATCAACAGTAGTTTCGAGAAGTCGTGACTTGTCTTCATTAAGAGAAAGAATGAGAGCATTCCGTTTTTCGATTACCTGAGAGTCTTCAAGCCACTTGACATACCATTCGTTGTATGCATTGTTGAGAGTCTCATCGGATAGCTCATCATTAGAGTCATACTTCTTTGAATTCTCGGAAGGTTGCTCTATTGTGGAGGAAGTAAAAGCAACATAGTTACTTGTATGCTCAACGTCAATGTCTTCCTCATCTTCATCGTCAGTTAGAGAGGCATTGAATCCCTTCTTTTGTTTCTTTACGAAGTTAGGACATTCTTTCTGCATGTGTCCATACCCCTCACATTCAAAGCACTGGACCCCTTTTTCTTGTCCTGATCGCTCTCCTCGTCTACCGTCGTTATTTGTGCTTTCGAACTTCTTGAACTTGAGCTGAGGCTTGTCTCTGACTTCTCGGGTGACATTTCTTCCTGTCATCTGGTTATACCTTTTCATGACTTTATTGTAGCTTTTGGCCAGCATGGCGATAGTCTCTTCAATGTCACTATCTGAATCAGAGCTCGTCAAGTTTTTCTGCTTTTGGGTAGAACTCTTGAAAGCCACACCTTGATAAGAGGTAGGGAGAGCTCGAAGGTCATTAGAGATCCCATGAGTTCATCAAACTTCAGCGTCTTCAAGTCATGAACTTCTTCTATGGCTGTAATTTTCATCTTGAATCTGGGACTTAGTGCTCTTAGTGTTTTTCTAACCAGATCTTCATCGGATATAGGCTTGCCAAGTGAATATGATTCATTGGCTAGATCCTTGATGAGCACATTAAACTCAGCTATAGTTTCGTCTTCATTCATGGTAAGGGCCTCAAAGTTGGTCGTGAGGTACTGTAACTTCTGCTCTTTGACTTTGGAAGTACCCTCGTAAGCAACAACAAGAGTGTCCCAAGAAATTTTGGCACTTGTGCACGTGTTGATGAGTCGAAACACATTCTTGTCTACTCCATTAAAAATAGCATTGAGTGCACGAGAATTACCTAGGGCGGCTTCATCTTCTTCTGCGCTCCTCTCTTTTTCTGGTTTGATGCTAGTTTGATTCCATGAGCATCAGCATACTGAGGTTCCACCCATCTATTGATCACAGACTTCCAGGTTTTGCTGTCGAGGGACTTCAAGAAGGCACACATCCGTGCTTTTCATTACCCATAGTTTGTTCCGTCAAGCACTGGTGGTCGATTGACTGATCCTCCTTCCTTTGAGTCCATATTGGCTATTCAGAATTTTTGCAAGAAAATCACCTAAAAGAAAAGGTGCCTCCTCTGATACCAAATGAAATTCTGATTCGTAGCCGAGTCAAGAAGTCGACCACAAAGTCGTAACTTTTGTGTCGACCACTTGCCTAAAACGTAAACCGTCTACTAAACAATAAATAGATAATGATAACGACACCAGAGATGATTACCCAGTTCGGTGACTCCGCACCTACGTCTGGGGGCACTTTGCCAGTGGAAAGGTTTTCACTATAAGGTAGTCAATAGTACAACTTCAAGCACCAACTAGCTATCACACAAGCTATTGTCCTAAGCTACTGTAGATCTCACCGTGAACAACCTCGACCAAGGGCCTCTCCCCCTGTCTTTGAGATCCTCTAAATTCCACCCTTCGAGCAAGCCTATGCTCGGTGTCGTAGTCTTCTTTGACGGAGTTGTGAATCTTCAATCACAAACAAAAAACCCTAACCGATCAAGCACTCAATCTTCGCGACTTGATGTTTGATCGGAGCAAAGCCATTCTAGCAAACTTAATCAGCCTCTCAACACGCCAATGGTGCACGGTTAAGAGCTCTGAAAAATCTAGCTAATTTAGAACAAGAACGGGTTAACTACTAATGGGAAGCCCAAGGCTTTTTATAGCAACTACACATTCCTAATCCTTCCTAGATTAGGAATAGGAAGTTTCAGACTTCCTGAATAAATTAGGCAAGTCGTTGCTGCCTTTACTGACGTGGTGATGTGAGCTGGAAGTCGTCTGCTTTCCTGAATAAATCAGGCAAGTCGAGTTGCCGCCTTTTGCTGACGTGTTCATGACAGCTGGAAGTCGCCTGGCTTGTCGACGTCATTCTCTTGCGCTCCAAGTCTTTCTTCTTTTCACTCCAGGCAATGCTAAATAGGAAAGCTTCATACTTTCCTAATCTTCGGCGTAATCAGTCGCTCCACATGTCGTGTAATATGTTGTATTTACTTCTTACTTTTGCGCTAAAAAATTATGCCAACACTTAAACATAGCAACAACTTGTTTTGAACAAACTACTTAAATCCTCGTTGACTGTCCGAGTTACATTCCTGCACTTTATGACTTTTTTCTTTTGGGATATTTTGCTCATGTTTTGAGCTGGTGTTATACCCTGCTACTATTCGAATTTCGATGTATGATTGCCTTTGACAATATTGTTAGACAAACAGGGGGAGATATAAGCTCAGGTGCGCAAAGAAGATGACAAGTTGCGCCAGATGTTGCGCACAGAAGTCGCACCAGAAGTTGCACCAGAAGAAGTCGCCGCTCCAGAAGATAAACCAGAAGCCGCACAAGAAGTCGCATCAAAAGTCACATACTTGCTATGTGCGTAACTGCCTCAAGGTGACGATGTGCCTAAAATGTGTTTTAAGTCACATCACTTGCTGTGCGTAACTGCCACAAGGTGACGATGTGCTTAAAAAGGTGTTTGCCTAAAAAATTGCCAAAGGGGGAGATTGTTGCTACGTTTAAGTGTTGGCATAATTTTTAGCGCAAAAGTAAGAAGTCAATACAACATGTTACACGACATGTGGAGCGACTGATTACGCCGAAGATTAGGAAAGTCTGAAGCTTTCCTATTTAGCATTGCCTGGAGCGAAAAGAAGAAAGACTTGGAGCGCAAGAGAATGACGTCGACAAGCCAGGCGACTTCCAGCTGTCATGAACACGTCAGTAAAAGGCGGCAACTCGACTTGCCTGATTTATTCAGGAAGTCTGAACAAGGTAGACGACTTCCAGCTGTCACTAACACGTCAGCAAAGGCGGCAACTCTGCTTGCCTGATTTGTTTAGGAAGTCAGAAACTTCCTATTCCTAATCCGGGAAAGATTAGGATTTTGGGGTTGCTATAAAAAGCATGAAGCTTCCCCATTAGCAGTCATCCGTTCTTGTTCTAAATTAGCTAAATTTCTCAGAGCTCTTAACCGTGCACCATTGGCGTGTTGAGAGGCTGATTAAGTTTGCTAGAACGACTTTGCTCCGATCAAACATCAAGTCGTGAAGATTGAGTGTTTGGATCGGTTAGGGTTCTTGTGTTCGTGATTGAAGATTCACAAATCCTTCAAGGAAGACTATGACACTGAGCATAGGAGTTTGCTCGAAGGGTGGAATTGAGAGGATCTCAAAGACAAGGGGAGAGGCCCTTGGTCGAGGTTGTTCACGGTGAGATCTATAGTAGCTTAGGACAATAGCTTGTGTGATAGCTAGTTGGTACTTGAAGTTGTACTATTGACTACCTTATAGTGAAAACCTTTCCACTGGCAAAGTGCCCCCAGACGTAGGTGCGGAGTCACCGAACTGGGTAATCATCTCTGGTGTCGTTATTATTATCTGTCGGTTTACGTTTTTCGGCAAGTAGTCGATACACAAGTTACGACTTTGTGTTCGACTTCTTGACTCGGCTACGAATCAGAATTTCAATAACCATTGTTGTATGAATCAACTAAGAACAAGTATTTGACGCAGCATAAAGTTTCATCCCTTGCTAACAAAGCATCTATTCTTCGAATATTCTGCTCATGTTGACTCAATTGTGCTTCTACAATTTCAGTTTCTGCATCCGGTTCAACATAATCATCATAAATCGGGGGTGATAGCCAATCCATGAACTTCTCTAGTTTAAGACTGCCACCGAATTGTGGAATTTTCACCTTGAAACCTTGTTCCCACCAATTGTTAGGGCGTTCGGGTGAACGATTCTGAAACCTGACGAAAGGATTTTCTTCTGTGAGAGTATCATCATCACGACGATGCAATTCTTCCATTGGTTGGGTCAGTAATTCAACCTGCCGCCTCAAATCATCGTTCTCACGTCGAAATTCAGCGTTTTCACGTCATAACTCAGCCTGATCATCATCAGCACCTTGGGGAGCGGCTCGTTGTTGTCTACGCGGCGACATACCTCAGGATCGACTAGAATCTGATACCAACTGATGCAACGTACATGGCTAGGAAGAACTTTTTATCAAGATTCGTTGATTCTTGCGAATACCGAAGATGATAGGTATAGAGGAAAACCTCGAATTTTATTAATTCATCAAAAATAACTGAATAACAAAGACCGTATGAGAGTGCTTAAATAATGAAACACAAATTGAAAAAAAGGAAAACCCTAATTCGCTAGAAAGGAAAAAAAAGAAAAAAGGCTAGAAAGGAAAAAAAGGAAAAAAAAGAAACAACTATTAAAAATTATAGAAAAATGCCCGAAACTTATAAAACGTGATTTTGACCCTCCAAATGATCTCGGATGGCCGAAATCTGTTGTACCTCATGGCATAGCCATAATTATGACCCAGGCTGTCATTTCATCCCGAAAAATACTAGTCTTTTGTCCAAATCTGACACTTTCGCGATAACTTCGGGTGTTCTAGCTTTTGCATACCGATTTCCTCGACCGCACCGCATCAGCAGTCAAGGCTACAAAAGTGTGTTGCACTTTCTTCTACAGAAGCTGAATATATCGCAACAACTGAAGCATGTAAATAGTTGTTGTGGATGAAGAGATTCACAGGGGAGCTCGGTTTCAAGTAGCAGCACTATATGATTTATTTTGATAACCAAAGCGCGATTCACTTGATTAAGAATTCTACGTTTCATGCAAAGTTGAAACATATTAATGTGAGATACTATTGGCTTAAAGAAGCACTTGAAGACAAGTTGTTTGAGATTAAGAAAATTCACACAGATGATAATGGTTCTAATATGTTCACGAATGTCTTACCAATGGAGAAATTTAATGTTTGTCGTAAGATCGTCAGGATGGCGATGCCCTCCACTTAGTTGAATAAGGGGGAGATTTGTTGGGCCTTTATTAAATAAGTAGAGGCTCAAAAACCCATGTGGTTAGTATCTGACATGCCCGACAAGTGCACCGGTCGTTCCAAGTAATATCGGGAGTATTACGACCCGGAGTTATCGATCCCATTGGGAGAGTGTTGTCTAAACAGTGTGAACACTAGGAGTTTAGGACCACTATGCGGGTCTAGTCGATTTAGAGTAATGGTGGTGAGAAAAGAATCTGAAACACAAAAATAAACTCACGAAAAGTGTAAGTAATAATAAGGAAACCAAATATATAAAGGCGATCGGGGAGTTGGGATTTCGGGGGATATGTCATTTTACCAATTTTACTGGATTTGATTATTAATTACGGGAAAGCAATTTTAAGAAACAGAATTAACCGTCGAGAATTTTAGACATATCCTAAACATATCTCTTGTTTGCAAGGGTTTTGTCTAATTAAAATAAATTAGTCAGGCCATTAACTAAAATACTTAATTAGGGTCATCTTAAAAGTCATATAGGAATCTCCATCCTTCATCCTGGCGCCCTATTGATATAAACCGTACCCTTGGTATATGTATCCCCGTCACATATTGTAATTACGAAGTCGTCATAAATCAAATTACAACCCCAAGACACACCGTGTAGATTCGGCCCCCAAATGCTACGTTCCACCTACGTCGATTGCTATCGCCTCTCTTCCTAGATTTGATCTAAACTCAAGCCTACCCGGGAGAGCTAGCATTAAGTTCACATTCGGAGTCTTAATCCATTTCACAAACCCAATAATTTTAACCTTCAACCCTTTTAATTAGTCAAGTTTATATCCCCGTTCATCCCTTTCCCCGACCTATATATTTATCTACTCATGTTATTGAAAGCACAATTCAATATACACATATCATTCATCATCATTTCAAACATGCAATCAACCCAACACATAAATCTCATGAATAATACCTCAATTATATTAGAATTCAATCTCAATGCAATCATAAACTAACTCAATACAATCTGAAAAATAAACCTAATCCTTCTCTATTACCAACCTCAATTGTGCCTCCAAACGCTCCTCGAAACCGTCTCCAAGTCGTCTCCAATCCGTCCAAGTGATCACCAACAAGCCTTTCTCCTCTTTCTCCCTCTAACCTAACTCTTTTTATGATAAAATGATGATCTTTTCATGGGTAGAGGGTGGGGATATAAATAGGTGGGGCCAAATCTTTTAAAAAATAAAATGCATGATTTTAGAAGCTAATCTGACCAGCCTGCCAGGTGGGACCTGGCAGGTTGGTTTTTCTCTTCACGCGAGAGCCACGACCTACCGGGTTAAGGTGAACCTACCGGGTTGCATCCGGCAGGTCAACCCGGCAGGCTTATCTCCTCTGCCACGGGTTGCTGGGTTGCAGGAACCTGCCGGGTGCCACCCGGCAGGTTGCTTGGAGGTTGCCCAGGTGAGCTCCCGAGTAACTCTTCTACTCCTCCTTCTTCGGCCACGGGTTGGCGGGTTACGCCCAACCTGCCGGGTAGGATCCGATAGGTTAACCCGTCAACCTTTCTCCTTTTTCCCGCTCTTGCATTTTTGGCTCATTTTCGCTCATTTTCGACCTATTTTCATCAAAAACACTTCTCGGGCCATTCGTTAGGTAAAGTAGCATTTTATTCATATAATACTAATAATTCTGGACAAAATGAGGGTAAAAATAAGGAGATTTGACTAGGTTGGATACATAATATCCGACCACATCAGTATCCTACATGGAGAAGAAAACCCTAATTGCTTGCTTATAAATAGAAGGCAGTAGAGAGAAGGAAAAAGACCAATTCAAGAGAGAAATAGATTGAAATTCGTGCAGAATTTTTTGCTACTTTCAAGGCCGACTAGCAAGGTTCACGAGTCCGATAGGAGGTCGATCCACCGTTGGATCGTGTTGATTTTTGGACAGGGTGTTTGAGAGACGTGGTACTACGTTCTGACCATTGGAATTTGCGTTTGGAGGTCCGAGTGGTTTGATACGGTTTTCTGATCGTGTGCCACCAATTCAGTGAAGTTTCTCTACTCTTTCTTGTAATTGTGCCTTGAGCCATGATTATTTAATCTTGAGATATTGTGATCTTCTAATTGTATTTATAGAGAACTCGTAGTACCCATTATATTGATAGTGGAGATTAAGTGGCCTCGAAGGTCCTGTGGTTTTTCCTCTCTCGCCTTGAGAAGGTTTTTCACGCTAAAATTGTGCGTGCCTATTGTGTTCTTTTTTGCTATATTCATTAGCTTGTTTGATTTGTTTTGCTTGATAGATTCCTACGAGATTTGCACAAGTGATGAGAATTATTTAATTCCGCTGCATATAATTATTTTATTAGGTTCATTTTTCTCCCAACAGTCTGCTTACTAAAAACTCATATTTTTGTATCGTTTTCTAGCACTATGTTCTAGATCAGCTTGTACGACGGCTGATTTAACATGAAGAAGAGAAAGGCAAACTTTGGAAGCTCGCGACTTAGAAGATGCAGGGCAATATGGCAATTGAGATGTACCTTTGAGAGTATTATCCCCTTGTCAACAAGATCACAATAGTGTAAATAAGCCAAGAAGCCACAAGCCCATTGGATGTTAATAAATTTACTAATTTGCAAAATGTGTATTGTCTTGTCTGTATATCTAATGGCAATTATCTCATGGATTAATTCGTGTAAAATTTTTAATTAAAAGCTTTACCAACTTAATGAATGAGATTACTTTGAATTTATTTATAATAAGGAAACTATAAATAGTTCGAGCCCTTTAAATATTAGTTTTAAATGCTCTTAAAAATTATTATATGTTTTGTACTCTCTTGCTTTATTATGATACTATCAAGTTCAAATCTTACACAATTTACTATTATATATGTGTGTGTGTGATAGCTTAGCTGTAATTATTAGATTTGCGATCTAATTTTGTATCTTAGCAATCCTAATATGTTAACTATATCGTATGCATTGGCGGATCCAAGGGGGACTGAGCCCCAAGCCCGGGTATTCCAAAAAAAAATTATATAATTTTTTTTTGAAATTTGAATATGATCCCCTTAAAATCTGATATGTATACAAAAATTGTGCAATTAAATAATAATGTTATTTAGCTCAGTGGTAAATGTGTATTTCACTAAACTGTTTGTTTTGTTGATTATGTTATATTAATTAAATTATTTTTTAATTATTGTAAATTTGTGAATTTTTAAAAAAAATTTATGTAGAGATTAAGCCAAGCGATAGGTCGTTTGATAAACGAATCAAACTCGACTTCAAACTATTAGAATTTGTAAGGCTAGCAAACCGACTCACTTTTTATTTATATATACATGAAAATTAAATTTAAAATCAAGTAAAAACTAAATAATTAAGCTTGAATAAATTTTTGTTATATACATACAGTAATTATTTTATTAATAAAATTATCATTAATTAATTATATTATATTATTTATTAACTTTTAGTATAAAATTTTGGCCACATCTTATGAATTTTTTTGGATCCGCGCTTCAAAATTAATGAATATATATATCACATAATTTTTAATAATTCATATATTCATTTTAAATGATAAAATATAATATAAAAGGTTTTGAGATCCCGAATTATTTTTGGATTGGAGCCATTATCGAATTCAATTCTCTTGCTATGGACATAAATTCAACCGCCCACGTAATTACCTCATCTTCTTGGTTGGAGGATTGCGAAAGTGGCATGGCTCAAATGTCAGAAATCACAATCACACATATCATGACGCCGACTGATTGACATGGGTTTTTCCTTTAATGGCATTTTGTAATCTACCAGTCAATCCAAAGAAGGTTTAGTATGGTTATTTATGGGAAAAGAGGAGTGGGTTGTAGGTCCATTTTAGTATTAAATTAAATACCATTATAAAAAATTCTTGATGGTGCAGAATTGACAAAAAAAAAAATCTGAACCAAACCTATACTCAATTCACCCGCCTTGATCAGAACGGTTGAAATTTAAAAAATAAAAATTGACGTGGGTTTTGAATCTGAAAATATTTTACGGGTTGAGTGCCGTTCAATATGAGCGGGTACGGATTTGGTGAAATTCATCCCAAACTTTACCCATTGTCATTTCTATGTATGATTGTTTACGGTTCAGTTTTTATTAATTCAGTTTTTAAAAAAAATCGAAATCAAACTGATGGAGTTCAGTTCGTTTCGGTTTTAAACATGTAGATTTTCAATTTGATTTTTATGGACTAAATTTCACAAGCTTCTCACAGTTTAGATCGTTTTCGCTTATTATTTGACTTACCGATTTTCGATTGGGTTTCTTTAAACTGATTCATGAAATTTTCTTGGCTTATTACTTGACTCATTACTTTTGGTGAACCAATATTTTAGACTCCAGTTAATTAATATTGATGACTCAAAATGAGTAATTTGTTTAAATCAATCGATTTTCAGTTTGATTTGATATTTGATATTTTCTTATTTTATAAACTAAAACCGAAGTTTGGTTCATCTCGATTTTGAATCGAACTAAGTTGATTCTATTCAATTTAATTATTTTTGGTCGGGTCGGATTTTCTTAGACAGCCTATGTCAAACAATTACAAAGTCTTGCTATAATTGTGACTAGTGTGTTGCGTCGCATATATTGCACGGTAGTAATATTATATGATGAAATTTATTTCGTTAAAAGTTTACGTTATGAGTAAGGGAGCAACACAAAGTAATTATGAAAAAAATATGTATATAGCTCAAATACAAAATTCTGGAAAATATGAATAAATCTAACAAATGAAGAGGTTGAGTCAAATAGTAATATTTAAGCATGAACGATATATTATATACATGACAAAAAACCGAGAGCGAGAGGCGAGGAGAGCCGAGAGGAGAAAACAAGGGTGAAAATCGATTGTCTTTTCTTTTGGAGAGAGACTAACCTGCAGTTTTGCACTCTTACAACTTTTAAACGAACCAAATTAAACAGTTCTCTAATTTCATATCCGAATATGACACATTTCTCACTTTACTCAATTTTTTAGTTCGGGACTAGTTTTTGGTTTAAAGTGTATACCCCTAATCATGAGCATGAATGTCGAAAATGGAGCTAGGAACCGGAATTAGGAGGATAATTTTAATGATCCTCCTACTGTAAATCTCGGATACCTCCCACCTTGACCACCGGGTCAATAACAATAACCTGTTCACAAAGGATAATGACGAGGTGGTGGGTTGAACTACAATCTGAATGTCTTTGAACTAGAGAGTCGGTTCACTTGAGCATGCTAACAGTTATACATGAGTTCAGCGGGATACAGAAGAAAGACCCACATTTGCGTCTAAGCAAGTTTGAGCATATTTGCAATGCATCTAGGGCAAGAATATTAGGAAACATTCTCCGGTACAAACTATTTCCATTCTCGCTGTCGGGCGTCGCGTGTGAATAGTTCATGTCCCTTAGACAAGAAGAGATATAAAACTGGCCGATATTACAAAGACTATTTCTAGACTTGTACTTCCCTCTAATCAAGACTACCTATTAAGAAATGAAATATATGGGCACATCATTTTTCTCTATGTAGAGAGCAAAGAGTCGCTCCTCCAACGCCAGGCCAACCGTCATTGTTTTTTCGGTCGCCGGCAGCGCCCTTTGCGCACTGACGACCCCACCCCTCTTTCTCTCTCTTCTTATTCCCCCGACCCTTTTCTCTACCCACCTCCCTCCTCTTCTTTCCTTTGCCTCTGTGTAGTTGTTGAGGGAAAAAGCGGTCTCCCCTCTCTCGCGCAACAACACGTGGTCGCGGAAAATACAAATAAAAAACGGTAAGATACCAAGTCAAACCACAGGGACTAATTTGGGGTCTACGATTAACTAGTGAATGTGTTCGGGAGTTGATGCTCTATCAGTCTATCGAACTTTAGACTATTGCAAAGAAGATAGCAGATGATAAAAATGCCTAGGGGTGCTAGACAAGCATACAGAGAATTAATGCAACGATTTACTAGTTCAGAAAGTAAAGTGAACCTATGTCTTAATTACCAACCTTGCCTCTCGGCATTGAGGTTAGCCTAATCTCGAGTCTCCTCTTTGGCCCTCACGGGTTAGATGATTAACTCGAGACTGCAATAGCGCGAAAATAAGGTTAAGAATTAATCCAAGGAGTCAAAACACGATTCGAACATCTAACCCTCAGTGGATGCTAGGTCCGGATTCTATTCCTTCCCTTTCGGTATCAGACAGAATCCCTAAAACACATATCATAAAGACCAGTCTTGCCAAACATGTATTCAACCCGACATTTAGGCACGATCGTGCCTCACCTAGGCACAACCATGACCCCTTGAAATCTTCATCAATGGATTATATCTTCATAATCCCCTCAAATCGACATATTATGGGCCCTAATCGGATTTTAGACGAGAAATCTACACCACTGGGAAGTTTCAGCTGTTGTGCAGAACTTTCTTAACCGATTTTCAGCTCCAATTATGCTCTAATTGTGCCTTGCCGGTCACGATCGTGGCTCGAGCTGGGAAACCGCTCCAAACTAACCGCCTTACTTTTCTTGCACTGCACGATCATGCCTTGGTCACGATCGTGACTGGCGAGTCACGATCGTGCCCCGAGAACTTCCATGATCGTCCCTACGTCGCGACTGAGAATGGGGGAGCGTACTGTAAGTTGAGCATAAATCATTCAATTATATTCAGGGAGGCACGATCGTCCCTAGGGGGGCACGATCGTGCCCTGCTTTCTTGCTCGCTAAGATTCGACATTCCCGACCCTCAATTCTTGCCCTTTTTGCACCATCTCCTGCATTCACACTCAAAACACAACCAAGCATCAAATACGTCCTATTTGGCCTTACTTGGCCACTAACGAGGAAAATGAGCCTCAAAATGTGCGGTTAAACGGGGTCAAAAAGAGAACATTTGACCCCACAACAGTAGCTCTTCCCGAACCACTCCTTCAATCAACCCATATCTACCTACTCAGATCTGGTGGTCTCGAGTCAGCTCTGGTGATTTTTCAGCGAGAAGAATGGAGGTGCGCCCGGTGGATGTGAAGGGCTCCAGTGGCTATGGGTCCTTCGTCGGCCATGTTGGGCTGCATCGGGCGGTGACGTTTCCTGTCGGTGTTGGCCAACATCGCCTTCTCCCGTTGCTTTGGTGTTGCGTGCGGTTGTCTGGTGGTACCTCTTGGTGCCCTGGTGTGTGTGCGGAAAGGTTCGGAGGTGGTGGCCTCCCCTTACCTGACGTCGACGGTTTGCCTTTCAGAGGTGAGCTTTGGCGTTTTTGGCTGCGGCTTACAGCTAGTTTTTGGCAATCCTTCCGTCGACGTGTGGGGTTTTGGTCCGATCGTTGCCGCTAGCCATGGGTTCCGTCCAGCAACTCTTCGGTTAGGGGACGATGACGTTTCGATGTCGTGGCCTTGTGGTATGCAGATCGAGGCGTCTGATTCCTCCTCCAATTTGTCTGTTGGGTTGTATTCCCCAACAAGCAGTCAGTAGATTTAGGCTATGGTTTTGGGCCGCACACTTGCCCATAACCATTTGCCCTCATTTGTTTGGGTTGGGCTGGTATTGGTTAGGTTCGGTTTTCTTTCTCCTTCATGTGCAGGTTACCAGTGGCATGTTGTCTGAGTTTTCTCTTGGATTGCCGACAAAGGGGTAGCTTCCCGCATACATTGGAAGTCCCGAAGGTCGGGTTCTAATCAGAGGTCCTAGGTCTTGCCCGCTTTTGTTTCATTACATTTCAATTTTCATCATTATCATTGTAAGCAGTTTTGTCTGCATCTCAATTTCAATTTTCAGTTGCTTTTATGTAATATCTTTTTCCTTGCCTCTGTTTACTTTTTGAAAACCTTGGCGGACTCAATAAAATTCAATCACTTCAATGAGCAAAAAAAATAATTTGATAAGAAAAACCTACATGGTGCATGACAGAGGTACAAGGCGTGGAAGTGCTCAAATCACATAATAGATGCACATGGATGCTCCTCTACAAACGACTGTAGAACGCCCGAACGTTTTACAACCATTGGATCGTTGAATATCTGAACGCGCGTTATCCAGCGCGAGACACGTGGAAGCGAAGTTCTACCGCGGACATTTTCAAAGTTCTATATGATCAATCACGTTCTACCATTTTACACTACACATTTTACGGAAGTCAGTCATGTTCTATCATTTCACACTACACATTCTATCAGTTCTGACGTTCAGACATTTCCACCCCGTTTGTACCTAACTGTTACTCTAAATACATGTGTCTAGAATTAGCTGTTTTACGGCGATTTAGAACCGAGCTCGCAACTGGTCATTGATGTGTCAGAAAATGATGGTACACCGTATTTTATATATAGTTATTTTCTTACTTATCCAAAACAAAAATTGAAACTCAAACACAACTCACCTATTTGCTAACAGAGTGAGGGCCACCCACACCTCACCTATAGGCACACCATACCTGTTTTTATAGTTTCTAATTAGTGAAATTGTGTTGTCAGTCTTGTTTGTCAAGTTGATGGGTACGCATTATCATTATTAACATTTACTATTCAATTTTTACACGTCAATACTTTTTACTTTTCTCTATTTGCACGTCACTATCGTAGAGTTTCATTTAATTCCACCGTCCATCACAAAGTTAAGTTTGATGTAAAAATGTTTATGATACTATTACATTACAAAAATTCAAAAACTAAAACAATATCTTTTGAACTTGTTTTTTTAAAAATACTTTTTATCACATAAAAAATAAAACACTAATTTCAAAATTATTTTTTTTTAAAAATGGTTTTTTCAAAAAATATTAAAAATAAAAAATCACTTTTAACAACTTTTTTTATTTTTTAAAAAATAAATATTTTTTAAAAATAATAATATTCAAATCAGTTTTTTATTATTTAAAACGTTTTTAAAAGTGGTTTTTTACTTTTTATATTTTTTTTGAAAAAACCATTTTCTTAAAAAAACTAGTTTTGAAATCAGTGTTTTTTTATTTATTTAATAAAAAAATATTTTTTAAGAAAAAGTTCAAAAATATTTGTTTTAAATTTTGAATTTTTTTAATATAGGGGTATTATGGACATTTTACATTAAACTTAACTATGTGATTGACGGTACAACTAAATGAAACTTTACAGTAGTGATGTACAACAGAAAAAAGTAGAGTGTAATGATATGTAAAAATTACATAGTAGAGGGTAGTGATCAGGAATTTTCCCTTATTATGTGTGTGTTTTCTTTGGACAACTACTACTAGTAGGGGTGAGCATGAGCCGGGTTGGACAGTCCATGGCTTAAATTTGGGCCCAACCCACACTTAGTGGGTTGACTATTTTCATGTCCATTCCCGGCCCATGAAAAGTGTTGTCCGTTGGACAAGTGGGCAGATTGAGCCCGGACGGGTTCCGGGTTAGTCCAAACCATCCATAACATTAAAAAATATATATTGTACAAAAAACTAATTGCAAAATTAAATTATGTACACAAAAACATATTGCAAAATTAATTATTCAATATCAGAAGAATAGATTGTCAATAACATTTAAAATAGTTTATATGGAAATTGTATTTTTCGAACATGTTTGTTAAAAAAACTTAAAATGACCTTTTTAACATTAGCGTGGATTGTGCGTGTTTAGTTAGTTAAGTTCATTAGGCCGGGTTGGGCCGGGTTAGTCCGGACACCTCACTTTATGTCCGTAACCCGGCCTTTGATATTTATATGGTGCCCCTTCCCGGCCCAGGTCACTCCGGGTTGAGACTATGAGTGGACGGGTTGGTCCGGGTTCACGGATTGGGCCGAATTTTCCGGACATTTCTGCTCACCCCTAACTACTAGTGAGTCTACTATAACAGTATAGCATAGGGATGAAACATTTAAATCACAAATATCCTTAAAAAGCAAGATTTACAAAACTATAAATAAAACCCAATTTTGGTGAATTAAAAGTGTGGCTTAAAAGTAGGGTCTGAAGGAGTCGAATCAAGTTTAAATTTGGCAAGGCTCAGTTTGGCTCGTGAAAAATGTGTTTGGCTCGAACGAGCTCTTGCAATTGAGCTCAAGTTTGGCTCGAAAAAACTTAGATAAGCTCGACTCGACTCGATTCACTTAAATTTCAATACAAATATTCATTAAAATAAAAATCAAATATGTAATTCATGAAACACTAAACGAGTCAGCTCGAGATTGAATCAACTTGATTTGTCTCTTCTAATTTCATAAAAGATATTCACTAAAATTTTAAAAATTATTATTAAAACATGTAATTAATTAAATATTAAACGAGTCGACTCGCTTGCGAACCTAGCAAAGCTTAAAATGCCAGGCTCAATTACAACTCGTTTATTAAACGAAATTATTCTCTAGCTTGATTATAACGAGTCCGAACCAAATATTTATCGAGCCAAACTCGAACAGCTCGTTAAAAGTTTGGCTCGTTTACATGCCTACCTAAAACTAGTAAAAAAACCCCAATTATATGGAAAACATGTTTGATACACTTATGTGGCCTAAAATTCCACGCCATAATTTATGTTCAATACATTGAATTGCCTTAAATTTGCTATCCAATATCCATTACACTACAGTCTATGCAGAGACATTTACAGCACTACCACTATCTTACAATGAAATCAAAGCTCGGTTTTAAACATTTATAGCACATGACTTATTCTTTACCCAACCAATTATTGGAGAATATTTTTTATCACCAGTAATTCAGAAATTTCTACACTAATTTTAATATACTAATATTTTAACTTAAAACCTCACATACTGCTGATTCAAAAGAAATTGATATGAACAAAAAATGCACCCATAAAAGTCTATAAAGATTAATGAAGATTCCAAGCTCCGTGAGAGAAAGTGGATAAATTTCAGGTATTGGGTATGAGATTACTTGTTGCAATTTGAAATAAATTGATATAGACCTTCTTTTTGGTGAAATGTACTGTTGGTATCTTGGTTTTATAAGTGATTTTTTTGAAAAAATTAATCTTGACGGCCAAAAATTTATGATCGTCCACCTTGATAGCATGCTTTAAATCAAGTGCTTCTGCGGGTTGGTGCCAAAATGATGGTTGTTTGCATGTTTAAACTTTAGGGTTAAGGGTCGATCGGAAAATTTAAGTAAATTGCTTAAGATGCTCGTATTGTAGTCATAAAAAGATAAAGTTGGTGGTCGCGTCAATTTGAGATCACAAATTGGTTACATTGAATAATGTGTACAAGATGAACTTATGTTTAAGTAGTTTGTGTTATAAGATTTTTTTATCATATATCACAATTTCAAGATAGACAAAAGTTGAACTGGAGATTGAATCTTCAAATTTGTCATACAATATGAGCAAGAGTATCTGTATTTTATGTTTTTTTAGGTATTGAGGTTTTGTAATTGTATACACTAAGTTGTGGTTGGAATAATAATCTTTCTTTGCTAGACTTTACAAAAAGCAATATGATCTTTCACAACTCAAATTTTCAACATCATATTACATGACAAATTTTAAGACAAATTCTTGTTCATCTCTTATCCCTCTTGATACTATAATGTGTCGTCAAAAAGATCTTATTTCATAAAATAGGTGAACGCTATGATAAACGTGTATTCACCTTGCACCGACGACAACGTAAATTAACCATATCTCTCTCTTTCCATGGAAGCTGTACAAAATATATGTTTCTTCACCTCATACCTACAAGTCATTCCATTGCTGTCTTCTCTCTCGGTTTCAAAGATTTTTTTGGTAGATTTTATATTTAATAAATCCCACTCCACTCCACAATACTAGATAAGATATTGAATTTAATTAAATATAGATTGATAGGAGTATTGAATAAATTTGTTGCATCTAAAATTAGCTGCCATATATATTTGACTTTCAAGCCAAGGTTTGAAACATATAATTCTGTGTGTATCATATACACAAAAGTTTTGTGTTTTTTTTTCATGGCTCCTGATTTATCACCTATTGGCCTTGCCCTTTTGGTGCTTCTCCTTGTCCTCCTCATCAAGAGGATCATTTTGGTGAAGAGACAAACCAATAACCTTCCTCCAAGCCCTCCCAAGCTTCCGATAATCGGCAACTTGCACCAACTAGGCCATCTTCCTCACCAGTCTCTATGGGAGCTGTCCAAGCGCTACGGCCCCGTCATGCTCTTGCACCTCGGCTCCATGCCTACCCTCATCCTCTCCTCCGCAGACGCCGCGAGGGAGGTCTTGAAAACTCATGATCTCGACTGCTGCAGCCGGCCTCCCCTGGCGGGCACGGGGAGGCTCTCCTTCAACTATCTCGACATTGCCTTCGCCCCCTACGGCGACTACTGGAGGGAGGTCCGGAAACTATGCACCCTCAAGCTCTTCAACGCCTCCAAGGTGAATTCCCTCAAGTTCATCAGGGAGGAGGAGGTGGGGCTGCTCGTTGATTCCATCGCTCGCTCAGCTTCTTCTTCCTCTCCTGTCGATCTCAGCAACAAGTTCATGTCTCTTACAGCGAATATAATATGCAGGACCGCCTTTGGGAAGAGCTTTGTTGGGAGCGAGGTTAGCAGTGTTAAGTTCGTGGAGATGATGCACGAGGCCATGGCAATGCTCGGGAGCTTCAGCGCGTCTGATTTCTTCCCCCGCGTGGGCTGGATTGTGGATAGGATCACGGGGTTCAGTAGCAGGCTCGAGAGGAACTACCGAGACCTCGACGGGTTGTACCAGCAGGTGATAGATCATCATCTGGATCCGAACAGGGAGAGAAGTGAACAAGAAGACATTCTTGACATGTTACTGAAATTGCAGAATGAAGATGATCATGGCTCGTCTCTGCGTCTAACCCAAGTTCACATTAAAGCCATCATCATGGTAAGTTCTTGATATTACGAAGGTGTTATCACATTTTTACAGGGGAGTGTTGTGTACGAAAATCAAAATTCAGGGCATTTTCTGATATTTACAAATACACAGCACTCTTTGGTAAAAGTGTGATACTATACAGTACCCTTTTGTCATTTTGCCTTGTCAATATCGGCTTTTCTTTGACACTTGTGTATGGTTCAGGACATATTTCTGGGTGGAATGGACACCAGTGCAACAACCATGGTGTGGACCATGACAGAGCTGGCCAGGAACCCCAGAGTGATGAAGAAGGCACAAGACGAGATCAGGAGGTGCATTGGAAATAAAGGGAGAGTCGAAGAGAGTGACCTCGAGCACCTTCAATATCTCAAGATGGTTGTGAAAGAAGCTTTCAGGTTGCACCCTCCATCAGTACTCCTAATTCCAAGGCTAACGATGTCTCCTTTCAAAATCAACGGCTACAACATCAACCCGAACACGCGTATCAACATCAATGCCTGGGCGATGGGGAGAGACCCAAGCCTCTGGGAAAACCCCCTGGAGTTTTTCCCAGAGAGGTTTGCGGACAGTCCGATCGACTACAAGGGGCAGCATTTTGAGCTGCTGCCCTTTGGAGCGGGTCGAAGGGGCTGTCCTGCAATGTCTCTAGGGATGTTCATGGTGGAACTCGGACTTGCAAATGTTTTATACGCTTTTGACTGGAAATTGCCTGATGGGATGAAAGAGGAAGACATAGACTTGCAAGAAGAAGCTGCTCTTGTTGTTAACAAGAAAATACCTCTCAAACTTGTGCCTATCAGCTTTGCATAGTAACTTTTAGAAGTTTTATTGTTTTTTGATGATAAAGTAATAAGTCTCAAACTTGTGCCTATGAGCCTTGCCCAGTGTATTAGGGATCTTGTGTAACTCACCCTAATAAGGAAGTTTTCTCAAAGTTGTGCCTACGAGCCTCTTGCAGGAATAAAGTTTACACATAGAATCTTTAAGCAAATCATATGGTTATTTATGTAAATTTTCTTTATTTCAAATTATGATGTAGTAATTGTTGCTTCGTTTAATGTTGGCATATTTTTTAGCATAAGGTAAGATGTCAAACCAACATGTTGCAACACATTTGGTGTGACATGATTCGCTCATGATTAGACAAGTTGTCGCGATTTTCTATTTAATTCACAGAGCGTGGCGCGCAAAAGAATTAAGTCACGACAAGTTTAGGCAACTTTCAACTGTGAAGATCACATGTCAGCAAGATTGAATAAGGCAGTAACGCCAACTTATTGGAAATGAAAGGCAGCAAGTGATTTCATATAAGGAGTAGAACTCCAAAATAGGCATGTGTAGTTGCTATAAAAGCAGGTGCTTCCTCCATAACAACTCTGACGTTCTCTATGCTAAATATTCAAAACTTTTAACCGTGCAAGACTAGCGTGTTGAGAGGCTGATAGATTTATCAAGAATGTTGTCGATCACAAAACATCAATCGTGAGATTTCAGTGTTTGTGATTTGATGGTGTGTGCTTTTCGTGATTGAAGATTCACGAGCAGATTGTCGAAGACAAAGACACCGAGCATAGGCTTGCTCGAAAGGTGGAATTGAGAGGATATCATAGATAGAGGGAGTCCTTGGTCGAGGTATTTCGTAGAGTCGTAATATTAGTTTAGGACAATAGCTTGTGTGATAGCTAGTTGATGCTTGAAGTTGTACTATTGACTACCGTATAGTGAAAACATTTCCACTGGCAGAATGCTCCCAGACGTACGTGCGGAGTCACCGAACTGGGTAAACATATCGTGTGTCTTATGTTGATTGTTTATATAATTTCTATCAATTATCTGTGATTAGGCAAGTTGTCGAACCGATTGTTATAACATCGTGTTCGACAGATCGTCACTGCTACTAATCAGAATTTCAATTGGTATCCGAGGAGGCACCTTGACTTTTAGGTGATTTCCTGTGAAGTTTATTCTGTGTAGCTGATATGTATAGCTCAAGATAAGGAGGATCGGTCAATCGTCCTCCAATTCTTGATGGAACCAATTACGGTTATTGGAAAGACTGGAGTCCTACAGAAGAAGAGGCATCCCTAGGTAACTCTCGTGCACTCAATGCTATATTGAACGGGGTTGACATGAATGTCTTAAGGCTTATCAACACATGCACAAGTGTCAAATAAGCTTGGAATGTGGTTGTTGTTGCTTATGAAGGAAGCACTAAAGTTCGAGAACAAAAACTTCAATATCTCACTACAAACTTTGAAAATCTCTCAATGAATGAAGACGAGGCCATTGTTGACTTTCATGTTCGCATTAGAGACCTTGCTAATGAGTCATACTCTCTTGGTAAACTCATGACCGATGAAAATCTAGTCAGAAAAACTATGATAGCACTAAACCCAAGGTTCAAGATGAAAGTCACTGTATTTGAAGAAGCCCATTGATGAGGGGTGAGTTTCGAGAATTTTATGGGCCGGTCAGAGACGAATAAAGGGAAGAATGAATATGGGAAATCGACTGAAAAAGCCCAAAATGAGCATCTCAGCTTCAAATTAGCATAACTTTTGCATCCGGGTTCAGAATCAAGCCCGTAAGAGGCCCAGACGAAGCTATTTTAAATATGATGAGTTTGAGACCGTGAAAACAACTTTTAAGGGCCCAAAAAGTTTTTGAAATTTATGGTTTAATTAATTACGAATTTTAAATATATTTTAGTATTTCCTACTCTAATTAGGTTTTTGTGTTAATTAGGCTTTGGTTTAATCTCCTTTTTGGATTAGGTTTTAGGTTATTTAAAATTTTCCTTTTTGATTTAGACTTAGGTTGAGCTAGTACTATATAAGGAGCCATTTGGCATTATTGTAACAACAACTTTTATCATAATAAACTACATTTCTCTCAAACTTTTAAGTTTGTACTAAGTTTCTGGATTGAAACTTGTGTGGTGATTATCAACCACGGTTATCCACGCAGACTCGCTGCGTCAAGTGGTATCTCAGGAGGTTTTTTTCCTGATCTGGTGGTGGCTAACATCATTTTAGGAAGCGGTCATGCTATTGATGAAGATCAAAGTATGGAAGTCTTGAGAACCGATTTACCGGCTCGATGGGCGGCATTGAGACCTCTAAGACAAAATTTTGATTACAAGCTCCAGCGTTCAGATTGGCATGTTGATGACAATATTAATCAAATTACTTCTTTGGGAGTAGATGCCAACAAAAATAAGGGTGAGGTTTCAAGCTTGACATCAAATTACTTCTTTGGAATTGTTTTGAATTTCATCTTAGGTTGAGGTTTCTCTGACTTTACAGGTGTACGGCCACTTCTAGTTCCTACCATTGTCTCGGGCTTAAAGAGCCTTACTCGTGCCGCTTTTATGTCTTCGGGTATGTTTAGTGTGAATGTGCAGAATACAGGTGAAAAGGGTAAAAACCGAGCTAAATCGAGAATTTGGGAAAACAAGGCTGCAAAAGGAAAGGAGACTGAAGAAGTGACGATCGTTACAACAGGTGTAACGATCGTTACAGTGATCGTTACACCACACAAGCCCCAGACAGTAAGTTGTAACGTCGGCGTAAGGATCAGTGTAACGCCAGTGTAACGATGGTGTAGCGATCGTGACACCTAGTGTAACGATCGTTACACCCCGCGGTCGCAGAGAAGCTATAAAGTATCGGATCAACGTAATTTGAGGGGAGATCACTTTTGGAGAGCAGAGCCGATTTAGAGAGCAGAGAGAGAGACAAACCAGATGAAACAAGGAGCGATTCGGAGTGTTCGAGAGAAGCTCTAATCCGTTGCAATGGAGATTAAGGTGCAAAGATCCAACAAGTCACAATCCGACAATCAAGAGGGATTCGACATTTGATGTTTTTCAACCTTTCGGGTTTTAGGGTTTTTCGCTCTTATTCTCTATACTTGATTACTCCATTTAACTATATAACTATGATTTCTAGCACCATGATTATGGACTAAATACCCTTAATTATGGGTGCTAGGTCTTGAACTTTGTAATTTTGAAGATTTTGACTTATGAACTGAAGTATTTCATGCATGTGTGATTGAGTTAAAGTGCTTAGTGCTTGCAATAGATGTTGACGAATAATTATTACTTGTGTGAGTCATGTTGTCGAGTCCGAGAGGGCCGATGGATGAAAGTGAAATTCTGATTCGTAGTAGGGACAAGATGTCGAACACAATGTTGTGACAATTGGTTCGACAAATTGTCTGATCACAGATAATAGATAGTAAATAACGGAACAGTAAACAGAAGACACACAATATGTTTACCCAGTTCAGTGACTCCGCACCTACGTCTGGGGGCTCTCTGCCAGTGGAAAGGTTTTCACTATTTGGTAGTCAATAGTACAACTTCAAGCATCAACTAGCTATCACACAAGCTATCATCCTAAGCTACTATAGATCTCACCGTGAACAACCTCGACCAAGGGCCTCTCCCCCTGTCTTTGAGATCCTGTCAATTCCACCCTTCGAGCAAGCCTATGCTCGGCGTAGTTGTCTTTGACAATTTCTTCGTGAGTCTTCAATCACGAAAAATACCCACAAATCACAAACACTCAAACCCTCACGTTTTGATGTATGTGATTGACACCGTTCTTCTAAAGATCCTGTCTCTCAATCCGCCAACCTTGCACGGTTAAGAGCTCTGAAATTAAGCACAGAGAATGTGTGAATTGCTATGAGGGTAGTACCTGCTTTTATAGCAATTCTCCATGCCTAATTGGTCTTCAACTCCAAATAGGCAATACAATTCCAAATAGGAATTCCTTTGCCACCTTGCATTATTGGCAAGTTGACAAGTTGACATTTGAAATTCTGATCAGCTAGTTGGGCAAGATGCCACACACAATGTTACACAGAATGCTATAACGTTGTGTCTGACTTCTTGCGTAGATAATGCAGGACAGTAAATATAAAGCTATAAGTAATGACACAGCAGATTGTTTACCCAGTTCGTTGCAACGTCACCTACGTGTGGGGGCTCTCAGCCTAGTGGAAAGATTTCACTTATCAGTAATCCGTCAGAACATACAAGTACCTGTGATCCCTCCTAGATCTATACTTTATGCTACGTCTTACAGTGCAATCTATCTCAGGGTCTCCCCCTGAATTCAAGAACGTCTTGATTCCACTCTTCGAGCAATCGCCTTGCTCTGTCGTCTTCAAGTCTTCTTCAAGCTTGGTGGTTGCGTGCAGTCTTCAACTCACGACTTCAGTAAACCCTCAATCACCTAACTCTATATAGTTATGTGATACACAATGTCCTAAGCTCAATCTGCAATTTCTCAGCCCGCAAACCTTCACGTCTAAGAACCTTGCAAATTGTTGCTAGGAAACAAATAAAGAACCACACGATTGCTAAGGGGGTAGCCTAAGCTTTTATAGCAATCGTGGATGAGTACTAACCCTAAAGGGTTTCCTCTTAATCACCGTCTTTCTTCTTTTCAGATTAGGAGTCGTTCTGCACTTTCCTAATCGTTTTCTTGCTGCACTGCCGAACCTGCACTTTCCTGATTTCTGTCGATCAGGATGCTTGCCGAGATGCCGTCAACAATGTCACACAAGATGTCGTAGAAGATGCTTCGACATTCTTTGTAACATGTTTCTTCAGTTCCTTCAAAATCAGCCAATCTCGAAAATCGTCGTAACTACAATCTCCCCCTTTGGCTATTTTTAAGGACAGCATTCTTCGTCGCATTCGTCATCTCGTCGATCGGCAGTGTCATCGCGCCTTGTGTTTTTGCATTGCGTCGTCTCTATCTTCCTTTCTTGTATCGTCGTGATCGTGCGTGTTGTCTAACTTAAACTTAAACTTACTCCCCCTTGCTGGCTCAAAAAGAGCCAAAACTTAAACAAATATTTCAACAAATCCAGGAAATAAGCAAAATAAGTCCAAACATAACTCACACTTGCTCTCGATCAGCTGTCGAGAGAAAGCGTGATACATTGTTCACAAAATATTACAAACCATAAAAGTTGTTCAGTAGTTCAAGAGTCAGAGAATTTCATAGAGAATTTTAAATAGAGCTGTTGTTCGAACTTGCAGTCTCTGTTGCTTCTGTGGAGGCTTCTTGGGTAGCATCTTCTGGATCATTTGTGTGATCATCGTCAGAGCCTGGAGGAGACATTAAGTGCAGCAGGTTGGCGCAGTGAGTTCGACGCTGCGAGAGGTGCTTCAGAGCAGTCTTTAAGTTTGCAATGTCCTCATCAAGCACTTCAAGTTCTTGTTTGAGCATGACGGCATCCCTGCTGTTAGTCCTTGTGAGAGGGACGGCACTTGTGGCTCTACTGGTCTTTGCCGTGGCTTCCGGCCTGATAAGATCAGGAGCATGCTTCCCTTCAAACAACTTGTGGCTTACCACAATTATTCCTCCTCTTTTGCCCACCTTATCCGACGTTTTCAACACGCCAGTGTATTGATGTACGAGTAATTCAGAGATAAGGGATGGAAAGGCTATGGGAATTTTCACAGCAAGAGATCTAGCATGGCGAGCAAGATGATCAATCACAAATTGTCCAAAGTCAAGTTTAGATCCAGTACCTATTTGGTAGATCAGGATTGCCAGCTCAGGTTTGATAGATGATGCGTGGGTCGAGGGCGCCCAATTTGCAACTCCAATCCGAAAGAGAATGGAGTACTTGGAGGTCAGATCTGATGCAGCCACGGTGCCTTTGGATGGCCATGTTCTGCTTTTATCTCCGGTGATTTCACGGAGGACTTTGCTTAGATCGAGTGGTGGCACAGATCGAACCCTCTTCCTTCCCAGGAAGTCATTGATAATGTCAGAGGAGATGTCAAAGCGAATGCCTCTGACATATACCTTATCAAACTCTGGAGCATCTGGGGTACCAAAAGTGGTAGGCAAATTTGCAATGAATTCCTTAACCAGGAGGGGATAGTGATTACCGATGTTGGAGACGGTTCTCATTAATTCTGCCTTTTCCAGGAGCTGTATAATGGCCTCTAGCCCAAGCAGCTCCGACGACAGTGTCTTCTCTGGGTACGCCGTTCTCTGAAATACAAACTCCCACCTTTTTGCTCCTTATGCTGAGTGAAACGACACATTGTCGTACGTTACACTCACGGTGTTCTTGGCCGTCTTCAGGGCCTTCTTCTTATTTCCTTCCTCAGCAGGGACCTCTTCAACGTCATCATCAGTTGATTCATCCATCAAACTCCTTGTTGCGATCACTTTCTTCCACTTTTCTTTGACATGTGACTTTTTCTTTTTGTTGCTGGGACCTCCAGCCTCCTTATCCTCCTTCCTTTTCCTTGTTTCTTTCAATTTTCCAACCATAACAGCCAAACTTTCAGTTTCTTCTAGAACATTTTTCTTCAGGGTCGACAACACTGTGTGTGCCGTCTCAGCAGCTTCTTCCATGACATCTTTTCTGGCATCCAGCGGGTTTTCTTCTATGTTCTTGGTGGTAGTATTCTTGTTCTCCTCAGCTTCTTCCAGATCGGTCTCTCCGTTTCTGGTTTCTTCTTTCTCTTCTTCTTCCTCGGCTTCTTCCGAGTCAGCTATTTCTTCTTCTTCTACAACTTTTTCAGTGGCTTTTGGTATGACATCTGTTCCTTCTTCTTCTCCTCCTTCTCCTTCCGTAATGCGTTCCAGCCCATGACTGACCGGAGTCAGATCCTCCTTTTCTCCTTCCGGACGTATCAGTTCTTCTACCACACCTTCTTGAGGTGGGTCCTGGTTTTCCAGTAGTGATTCTAGCAAATCACTGTTTCTAGAGGTATCGGCAGAGAAATCGTTACCTGTTGGTGTTGGGACTGCGACGATTTGCATAGAGGCTTCTCGATTTTCCTGGCCAAGATCATTCTCTCTTATATGGGCTTTTGATATGCTTGGCCCAATGACATTCGTTGGATTTTAGACCGGTTCATGAAGATGTACCAACAACTCCTCTCAACCGTTTCTGCAACTTCTTATTGTTCACTGATGGTGCACAGACCGAGTGATGATCTGAGATCCTCGAATCTGCTTGCATCAAGTGCTTTTGTGAAAATATCAGCAAGTTGCTTCTCTGTGGGAATGTGCTCCAGGATGATCTTCTTGTCTTCGACCAATTCTCGAATGAAGTGGTGTCTAATATCAATGTGTTTGGTCTTGCTCTGTTGGACAGGGTTTTTGGAGATGTTGATAGCACTGACATTATCACAATACAAAGTCATGGCATCCTGTCTGACATTGTATTCGACTAACATCTGTTTCATCTAAAGTAGTTGTGTGCAGCTACTCCCAGCAGCAATATACTCCGATTCGGCAGTGGAAAGGGCAACACAGTTTTGCTTCTTACTAAACCATGATATGAGGTTGTTGCCAAGGAAGAAGCATCCTCCATATGTGCTTTTCCTATCCGATGTGTTCCTAGCCCAATCGGCATCATAATACCCCACCAACGTAGAGGATGTGTCGAATGAATATAATAAACCCAAGTTTGTAGTCCCAGAGATATATCTAATAATTCTTTTGGCTTGGGATAGATGACTAAACTTAGGATTAGCTTGATATCGTGCACATACTCCGACAGAGTAGGCAATATCTGGTCGACTTGCGGTGAGGTAGAGAAGGCTACTGATGATGCTCCTGTATAGGTGTTGGTCGACGGCTTCTCCTAGATCATCTTTAGTTAGCTTGACATGTGTAGCTGCTGGTGTCCTTTTATGTGAGGCTTTCTCTAGCCCAAACTTCTTGACAATATTCTTCGCATATTTGCTCTGAGATACGAAGATGCTATCCTTTTGTTGTTTGATTTGGAAGCCTAGAAAATAAGTTAGCTCTCCCACCATGCTCATCTCGAATTCTGATTGCATCTGTTGAATGAATATCTCTACCATCTTGCTTGACATCCCTCTAAAAACAATGTCATCAACATAGATTTGAGCTATCATTAGATTCCCGTCTTCGTTCTTCACAAATAGAGTCTTGTCGACTCCCCCTCTAGTGTAGCCGCTTTGGATGAGAAATTTTGTGAGCCTTTCATACCAAGCCCTCGGTGCTTGTTTCAACCCATAAAGAGCTTTCTTGAGTTTATACACATGATCAGGATAGTGAGGGTCAACAAATCCTTTGGGTTGTGACACATATACTTCTTCATTGAGATCCACATTCAAGAACGCACTTTTGACATCCATCTGGTAGAGCTTTATCTGTAGATGGCAGGATATCCCTAGCAGGAGACGAATTGCTTCAAGTCTTGCAACAGGAGCAAAGGTCTCATCGAAATCGACACCCTCAATTTGAGTATACCCTTGAGCAACTAACCTGGCTTTGTTGCGAGTGATGTTGCCAAGCTCATCTGATTTGTTCTTGAAGATCCATTTAGTGCCTATGATGTTTCCTTCACTTGGTTTGAGCACCAGTTCCCATACCTGATTTTTCTCAAATTGAATCAGCTCTTCTTGCATAGCATTGACCCAATACTCATCATTGATGGCTTCATTGATTTTTTTGGGTTCTGTCTTTGAGACGAAGCATATATTTCCGATCATCTCGTTATAATCTTCAGGAGCTTTTGACCGAGTCCGTACGCCTTCATTCAGGTTTCCAATAACTCTAGAGATAGAATGGTTAGTCTGGACTCTTCGTGAGGGATTCTTGTTGCTGGTTTCAGAAACTACTTCGTCATTGGCGACATCATCTTCGGTTTTTCTGCTAGCATCTTCTCTGACATCTGGGGTAGCATTCTTCCTGACATTGTTGGGCGGATAGGCTCCGTCTTCGTCCGTCGCATCTTCTGAGGCATCTTTGCAGTCATCGTCAACAACAACATTGATTGATTCCATCATGGTCTTGGTTCGTTTGTTGAAGACTCGGTATGCACGACTATTCCTTGAATAGCCAAGGAAGATGCCTTCATCACTTTTTGGGTCAAGGTTTTGGCGAGGCTCTCTATCCGCCAGTATATAACAAGTGGAGCCAAAGATATGGAAGTACTTAACATTGGGCTTTCTCCCCCTCCATATTTCATAATGAGTTACTGACATACCTGGTCGGAGAGTGACTCGATTGTGGATATGGCAAGCAGTGTTAAGTGCTTCTGCCCAGAAGTGAGTTGGTATGTCTTTAGCCAGCATCATAACTCTCGCCATCTCCTGTAGAGTCCTGTTCTTGCGCTCAACAATGCCATTCTGTTGAGAAGTGATTGGCGCTGAGAATTCATGTGCTATCCCTTCTGTGTTGCAGAAATCTGCAAACTTGCTGTTTTCGAACTCTCGACCATGATCACTACGAAGGCGGATGATTTTGCCAATTGTCTCTCCTTTTTCTCGTTGGACTTGGATGCATAGATTCTTGAAGATCGAGAATGTGTCTGATTTGTCACGAGGAAAGTCAACCCAAGTGTATCGTGAGTAATCATCTACACATACAAAGACATATCGTTTTCCTCCAAGGCTTTCAACTTGCATTGGTCCCATGAGGTCAACATGTATCAGCTCAAGTACTCGAGAGGTGGTGATATGCTGAAGCTTCTTGTGTGACATCTTGGTTTGCTTTCCAATCTGACATTCTCCGCAGATCTTTCCTTCAACTATTTTTAGGTTTGGGACTCCGGTGATAGCCTGCTCTGAGATTGCCTTTTGCATACTTCTAAGGTTTAGATGTCCAATCTTTCGATGCCATAGTTTGGTTTCTTCTGCTTTGGAGACAAGGCACTTGGTTGCTTCGGTATGTGTCTCGGGAAACCAGATATAGCAATTATCTGTCGAGCGAACTCCTTGTAGAATAGTGACCTGATGTATGTTGTTAACTATACAGGCTTCTTTAGTGAATTTCACTACCAAATCCTGATCACAGATCTGACTGATGCTAATCAGGTTTGCTTTAAGTCCTTCTACAAGTAATGCTTCAGTCAGACAGGTGGCTTCTGGATGCTTGAGCACTCCTTTTCCAATGATTCGAGCTCGGATCCCATCTCCAAACGTAACAAAGCAGTTTGTATATAATTTAAGATTGGAGAGAAACTCTGGAGTACCTGTCATGTGCCGAGAGCATCCACTGTCGAGATACCAGTCCTTGTTCGTTGAAGCACTTAGTGATGTATATGCAACATTAGCTCAATAGGACAGGTTCTTAGGTCTCCATTCAAGGCGAGTTGTCTTCGAAGGAGATGGGAGATGCCTTTGATATTTCTGAGCTTGCTTCCTCTTAAGAAGTTGAAAACAAAAAGGTCTGATATGACCTGGTTGACCACAGTAATGACATATCCATTGATATTGATAAGCTGGTCTTCTGTAGCTTTGTTGTCTGTGTGGAGGATGTCTTCTGACAGTTTCTTGACAGGAACAGGTTGTAGACGATGTTATGGCTTTTGTTGTAGGTCGTCCTGTAGGATGAGTTGGGGCATCCTGTTTTTTCTTGTCAGCCAAGGCTTGTTGTGGGACAAACTTTGTCCCTGTTGTTGAGGGGACAGCATGTGTGTACCCTAGTCCCGTCGTATCTTTGGACTGTTTTCCCACTGATAAAATCTTGTCAAGGCTTTTTGTGCTCGGATTCATCATCTTTACCGATTTAGTCATGAGACTAATTTCTCCATTAAGTCTGGTGATTTCTCGTTTCAGCTCCACGATCGTCTCCAGAAATCTAGACTTGTCGTTGGTAAGACTAATAATCCTTTCGCCTTGTTGATCAAGTATCAGAGTTTCCTTGATCCATCTGGTGTGCAAGCCTTTGTATGCCTCGACTAGTTGCTCTTTAGTCCAATTCTCATTTGGAGTTGGATCATTATTGATGTTGACAGCATTATCAACATTACATGTAGGAGTAGTAGTAGTGAATGCAACAAAGTTGCTTACCTCTTCAGATCCACTATCTTCATTGTCATCATCTGATAGAGTGGCATTGTATCCTCGTTTTTGTTGTTTGAGGAAATTTGGACATTCTCTACGGAGGTGGTCGAATCCTTCACATTCATGACATTGAAGTCCTTTGTTTTTGTTTTCTTCCCCACTCCTGTTTGGTCTGTCAAGACTACCTCCAGCTTGAGCTTTTTGTGCAGCATTGTTTCTGGCATTTGCTGTGACATTCCGTCCACCCATTCGACTAAATCTTCTCATGGCTTTGTTGTATTTTTTTGTGAGAAGAGCCATTGTAGCCTCGATGTCTTCATCAGAATCCGAATCCTCAGGATCTGGTTGCTTGTGTGTTGAGCTCTTGAAAGCAACTCCTTTGTTTCTTCTGTCGATGTTGGGTAGAGAAAACTCATAGGTCATTAGAGACCCCATCAGCTCATCAAATTTCAAGACCTTGAGGTCTTGAACTTCTTCAATTGCTGTGATTTTCATCTTGAACCTAGGGCTAAGAGCACGTAGGGTTTTTCTTACCAATTTTTCATCAGACATTGGTTCCCCCAGAGAATAGGATTCATTGGCTAGATCACGAATGCGAACATTGAAATCGGCAATTGATTCATCTTCCTTCATGATGAGGGCTTCGAAGTTGGTTGTCAGGTATTGCAGTTTCTGTTCTCGAACCTTAGTTGTTCCTTCATATGCTACGGCCAGGATGTCCCATGCTGATTTGGCAGTTGTGCATGTGTTGATTAGTCTGAACACGTTCTTGTCAACACCGTTGAAGATAGCATTCAGAGCTCGAGAATTTCCCAGTGATTCTTCATCTTCATCATTGGTCCAGTCTTTTTCTGGTTTTGGGCCGATAGGATTGCCATCACTGTCACTGAGTTGTGGTGCATTCCAACCATTGAGTACAGCCTTCCATGTCTTGTTGTCTAGTGACTTCATGAAGGCAAGCCTTCCAATAGCCATAGTTGCTTCCATCTACAACAGGTGGTCGATTTATGGATCCTCCTTCTCTGGTATTGTCCATCTTTGATCAAAATATTTGTTTAGGAACTCACCTAAAGCTATAGGTGCCCCCTCTGATACCAATTGAAATTCTGATCAGCTAGTTGGGCAAGATGCCACACACAATGTTACACAGAATGCTATAGCGTTGTGTCTGACTTCTTGCGTAGATAATGCAGGACAGTAAATATAAAGCTATAAGTAATGACACAGCAGATTGTTTACCCAGTTCGGTGCAACGTCACCTACGTCTGGGGGCTCTCAGCCTAGTGGAAAGATTTCACTTATCAGTAATCCGTCAGAACATACAAGTACCTGTGATCCCTCCTAGATCTATACTTTATGCTACGTCTTACAGTGCAATCTATCTCAGGGTCTCCCCCTGAATCCAAGAACGTCTTGATTCCACTCTTCGAGCAATCGCCTTGCTCTGTCGTCTTCAAGTCTTCTTCAAGCTTGGTGGTTGCGTGCAGTCTTCAACTCACGACTTCAGTAAACCCTCAATCACCTAACTCTATATAGTTATGTGATACACAATGTCCTAAGCTCAATCTGCAATTTCTCAGCCCGCAAACCTTCACGTCTAAGAACCTTGCAAATGTAGCTAGGAAACAAATAAAGAACCACACGATTGCTAAGGGGGTAGCCTAAGCTTTTATAGCAATCGTGGATGAGTACTAACCCTAAAGGGTTTCCTCTTAATCACCGTATTTCTTCTTTTCAGATTAGGAGTCGTTCTGCACTTTCTTAATCGTTTTCTTGCTGCACTGCCGAACCTGCACTTTCCTGATTTCTGTCGATCAGGATGCTTGCCGAGATGTCGTCAACAATGTCACACAAGATGTCGTAGAAGATGCTTCGACATTCTTTGTAACATGTTTCTTCAGTTCCTTCAAAATCAGCCAATCTCGAAAATCGTCGTAACTACAACATTGATGCCTTAATTGGACTTTCTGGCGTGTATTATTCCAGCTGGACGTTGCCTGATCTTGTATTAATTCGTTTTCCCTTTGTCCCACGTTTCTAAAAACCAAACAGGAAAGATCGAAAACTTTCCTGATCCCGCGCGCGGTATGTCACGTCAAATGTGTTGCAACATGATGAGGGGCGAGTATTTGAGGATTTTATAGGTCGGTCAGAGACAAATAACGGCAAGAATAAACCCGAGAAATCGAATAAAGAAGTCCAAGCAATCATCTCAACTCCAAGTAGTCATAACTTTTGCATATGGGCTCGGAATCATCCCTGTAAGAGGCCCAGACGAAGCTATTTCAAATATGATGAGTTTGGGACCGTGAAAACAACTTTTAAGGGCCCAAAAAAGTGTTTGAAATTTAGGGTTTAATTAATTACGAATTTTAAACATATTTTAGTATATTCTACTCTAATTAGGTTTTGGTGTTATTCTCCTTTTTGGATTAGGTTTTGGGCTATTTAGGATTTTCCTTTTTTATTTAAGTTTAGGTTGAGCTAGTACTATACAAGGAGCCTTTTGGCATCATTGTAGGAACAACTTTTATGATAATAAACTACTTTTCTTTCAAACTTTTGAGTTTGTTCTAAGTTTCTGGATTGAAACTTGTGTGGTGATTTTCAATCACGTTTACTCACGTGGACTCACCGCGTCACAACATGTTGGCTGACATCTTTACCTTGCGCTAAAAAAATATGCCAACACTAAACGTAGCAACAATCTCCCCCTTTGGCAATTTTTTCAGGCAAGCATAACTTCACAATCTTCACAGTAAACTTCCGGCAAGCAACGTCTCCGGCTAACACGGTCATCTTCAGCTATCTTCATCAATGGCACACAGCGGAGCATAACTCTTTGTCCTTCATCTTCATAAGTGGCACACAATACCCTAATCGATCAAACACTCAATTCTCCTTGAATGATGTATGTCGAGCACATGGTTCTTAACGAATAGTCTTGACATTAGACTAGGTTTCCTCTTCAGTGTCGTTACGCGTCTTCGAGTACTTTCCTAATTCCACAAGACTTGGGTTTCTTCTGTAGTGCAGTTATGCGTCTTCGAATACTTCCCAGGGGCATGTTGGAACATATGTTGTACCACTTAGAATGACATATATCTTCCCCTGATTGCCTCAAAAATGGCAAAGGGAAAACAGGATCCCACGGAAATCGTGTAGGGGAAATAAAAATAAACCGGCTCTATGACGCAGAAATATGTCATTTCTGAACACAAGTCTCAAGACATGTTACCATGATACATCTCCCTCTGGTTGCCTTAATGATATCTTCTTCTTTGGTTTTAGTCAGCACCTTCCCATGGACTGACTTTCTAGCTCTAAGCTTCCTGCAATCTCCTTATCTCTCCTCAGATGCCTTGATAATATCTTTAGCATGCTTTGCTTTTAAACAACTTGGTGCTTATGGAGAGAGCACTAGGACACTTTCCTGGTACATTGGTGGGCGCACAATAACTGTGAGGTAGATCAATCGAGCTAGATCTACTGAGATACTTTCGAATGCCTGACCTCTTCTCAACTCCAGAAAAATTTCTTAGCAATCGAGTTCATGATAGGAACACGATCTGTAGATGTGACCTTCTCTCTACCCAGAAATTCATTGATTGCATTAGGGGATAAATCGAAACAGTGCCCTCGCACACACACTTTTATGAACTCAGGATCTTCTGGATCATCAAAGGCAGCAGATAGGTTTACCATAAACTCTTTTACCAGGGAGGGATAGAGTGTACTGATATTTGAGACTGTCTTGAACAGCTGTAATAATTCTGGAACGCATTAGGGTTTCCTTAACCGTTTACGATCTTGGTGTCCCAATTCCTATTCGCCGAATATCTTTTTAGAATCTCTATCACGGCAGGTAGCTTTCCAAAATCATAACACAATCCAGACTTTCCAAAAATCTCAAAAGCAGCTGGATATCCTCCAGATTTCTAATCGCAATCGATCTTCATACTTAGGAAAATTTTCAAAACTGCGACGCACAAGATGTCGAACAAGATGTTGTGACATCACATTTGACACATTTCCTGACCAGATGATCGACATATTTCCCAGTACCTCATCTGGCTTTTCGCTTGCTTGGCTCCATCTTAGAACTCCGTCCTCTGTGTGAAACGACACATTGTCCATAGGAACAGCAGGAACATTCTTTGGTGGCTTCTCGCCTCCCACTGATTTCTTGTCTTCATGAGCAAGGGGCGCCACAAGATATTCTTCTTTCTCTTCTGGTTCTCCTTCCACTTCAGGAGTAAATGACACATCAACAATGGGCACAACAGCCATCATCTTTTTCTTGTTCTTTTCCTCAATAGGAATCACAACTTCCTCTTCATGCAACAAAACTTGTAGATCATGAACCAGGGATAGGGAAACATATTAAGAAGAGTCACCTTCCTCAGAGTTACCATTTTTGTTCCCCTCACCAACTTCATTTTCTTCAATTTTATCTTCTTGGAGAAGTAGAAGCATTCGAATCAGTACGAACAAGATCTACACATATAGATTTTATGAGAAAGAGGGTCCCGATAATCTTCTTGAGCATGTTGATCTCCTTACTGAGCTTTTTTCTCAACATTCTTTTACTTTCTCAGCCAAAACTTTTTCAGAGTCATAGTCTCCTTGCTCTGAGGCGTATCCGTCTCATCATTATTAAAGTCTTCTATTTCTGGTCCATAAGGAGTAGGTACTTCCGTCTCGTCATCTTGACTTAGCTACTCATCGTCATCGGAAGTAACAAGGGATGTTGGAACATCCTGCATACCATTCTACGCTTCCCCAATCTCAGGCAGAGACTCATGAAGAATAGATGAAGTTTTTAGGAAGGATCTCTTCGGCTCCTACTTCTTCATCTCGAAACTCAGATGCTTCAATGACATTTTTTTCAACATTGGGCGCCGAATCCACAAGTTCCTCAGCTGTAACTTCGTCATGCTCTGCTCGAGCGACTGTAGATCCTTCACCAGAAAAGTTGTCTGAATGTAAACCCTAATTTTTGGGAAAGTGATGTACAGGCCGTGAAATAGGGTGAGACGCCGAGACGCCTGATTTTTCTGCTACAGATAACCGAGAGGTTCGGGTGTGTGATGGTTGAAAGTCTCGTCAGTAGATGACAAACCAAAAGATCTTGTTTCCCTTTCTGATTTGTTTAAATTTTTGGAACAAGACTAAAACGGGCTTGGATAAAGTGGGCCCAGATTTGATTTTGTGGACCTTGGATGGTCTGTTGGAGAGAGAGAGAGAGTAAAACAAATCAACAAAAACTCTCCCTTCTTTCCTTGATGTTCTTACTCCAAGCAGCACAGTCCAAGGGATGACCTTAGACTTTCAAATCGATCTTCATGCAACGCCTTTGTGAAGATATCAACAAGTTGTTTTTCAGTGGGGAGATACTCTAGCTTTATATTCTTGTTATCTACAAGCTCTCGAATAATCTGGTGCCTGATATCGATGTGCTTAGTCTTGCTGTGTTGAACAGGATTCTTCGAGATGTTGATAGCACTGATGATGTCATAAAACAATGTCATGACATCTTGCTTGACACCATACTCAGCAAGCATCTGCTTCATCCATATGAGTTGAGTGTAGCTACTTCCATCGGTAATGTTTTCGGACTCATCAGTAGATAGGGTTAGGCTTCCAATGATGCTTCTATAGAGACTTTGATCTACAGATTCACCTTGATCATCCTTGGTGAGCTTTACATGTGTAGCAATCGGAGTTCTCTTGTGGGAAAACTTCTCCAAACCAAACTTCTTCACAATGTTCTTGGCATACTTGCTTTGAGATATAAAGATGCCATCATTTATCTGTTTGATCTGTAATCCTACAAAGTAGATTAGCTCGCCTATCATGCTCATCTCGAACTCAGACTGTATATGTTGTACAAAACGTTGCACCATCTTGTCTGACATTCCACTAAACACAATGTCATCCACATATATTTGGGCAATCATAATGTTGTTTCCTTCCTTCTTCAGGAACAATGTCTTGTCAACTCCCCCTCGAGTATAGCCATTCTGAACTAGGAACTGAGTTAGACGTTCATACCATGCTCATGGGGCTTTTTTGAGACAGTAAAGGACTTTCTTAAGCCTATAGACATGTTGTGGAGCATTGTGATCTTCAAACCCTTTTGGTTGAGCAACATATACTTCTTCGTTCAGATATCCATTCAGGAAAGCACTCTTCACGTCCATCTGATAAATTTTGAACTGTAGATGGCAGGCTATGCTGAGAAGAAGTCGGATAGCTTCAAGTCTGGCCACGGGGGAAAAGTTCTCATAAGAGTCTACCCCTTCCACTTGTGTATATTCTTGGGCTACAAGTCTCGCCTTGTTGCGAGTAATGTTTCCTTGCTCATCTGATTGGTTCTTGCAGATCCACTTTATCCCAATGACATTGACATTACTTGGTCTAGGCACCAGCTCCCAAACTTTATTCCTTTCGAACTCTACCAGTTCTTCTTGCATGGCACACACCCAATATTCATCGTTTATGGCTTCTTGTACGTTCTTGGGTTCAATTTTCGAAACGAAGTACAAGTTACTAATTATGTCGAGATAGTTTACTGGCGGCTTTCGTCGAGTTCTTACTCCTTCGTTGATTTCACCAATCACATCATGAGGTGGGTGATTCTTCTGAATTCTCATTGATGGATTTTTCTGATCAGCTTTTGGAGTCGATTCTTCTTATTCAATGTCATATGCTTTCTCAGTGACATCTCGTCCAACTTTTGGAGTATTCACAATAACTTCGTTGTCGTCATTAGGGTGTTCTAGGCTATCATCAACGACTACGTTTATGGACTCCATCATGGTCTTGTTTCTTTTGTTGAATACCCGAAAAGCACGACTGTTTCTTGAATATCCAAGGAAAATACCCTCGTCGCTTTTAGGGTCAAGTTTTCGTCGTGGTTCGCTATCAGCGAGGATATAGTAGACCGAGCCAAAGACATGAAAATATTTGACGTTGGGCTTCCTCCCCCTCCATATTTCATAAAGTGTTACCGATGTACCTGGACGAAGGGTGACACGATTGTGAATATGACAGGTCGTGTTAAGTGCCTCTTCCCATAAGTGAGGAAGGATGTCTTTGGCTAGCATCATGACCCGAGCCATCTCTTGAAGAGTGAGATTCTTCCTTTCAACGATCCTATTCTGTTGAGGTGTGATGGGAGCAGAGAATTCATGGGCTATCCATTTTTCTGCTTCTTGAGGTAGTTGGGACATTCTTTCTCCACATGTCAAAAGCCTTCACATTCGAAGCACTGCACCCTTTTTTTCTTTTTCTGCTCTTTCGCCTTGTCTGCCATTAGTGTTCTCAAATTTCTGAAACTTTTGGTGGGGTTTGTTTCTGACATCCTGAGAGACATTCTTCCCCGTCGTTTGATTGAATCTTCTCATAACTCTGTTGTAGTTCTTGGCTAGCATAGCAATTGTTTCATCGACTTCGCTATCAGAGTCGGAGAACACCTATTTTTTCTGATCATGAGTTGAGCTCTTGAAGGCCACACTTTTGTGTTTCTTGTCTAAGATAGGTAGGGAGAGCTCGTAGTTCATGAGAGATCCCATGAGTTCATCAAACTTCAAGAGGTTTAGATCATGACATTCCTCTATGGCAGTGATCTTCATCTTGAACCTAGAGCTTAATGCCCTTAAGGTTTTTCTGACAATGTCTTCGTCAGTCATGGGTTTGCCAAGAGAAAAGGATTCATTGGTCAGGTCCCTAATCCGTCCGTTGAACTCGGCTATGGTTTCATCCTCTTTCATTGTGAGAGCTTCGAAATTAGTGGTGAGGTATTGTAATTTTTGCTCACGTACCTTAGAGGTTCCTTCATAGGCCACAACAAGAGTATCCCAGGCTACTTTGGCACTTTTGCATGTGTTGATCAATCTGAAGACATTCTTATCAACTCCGTTGAATATAGCGTTGAGTGCACGGGAGTTACCTAGGGCTGCCTCATCTTCTATGGGGCTCCACTCCTTCTAGGGTTTGGGACCAATAATATTGCCTAATCCATCAGAATATTGGGGCTCCTCCTATCTGTTGATTACTTCCTTCCATGTGTTTCTATCGAGTGATTTCATGAAGGCGCACATGCGAGCTTTCCAATATCCATAGTTTGTTCCGTCAAACACGAGTGGTCGATTGATTGACCCTCCTTCCTTTGACTCCATATCAGCTACTCAGAATCTTTGCAGAAAATCACCTAGAAGATAAGGTGCCTCCTCTGATACCAAATGAAATTCTGATTCGTAGTAGGGACAAGATGTCGAACACAATGTTGTGACAATTGGTTCGACAACTTGTCTGATCACAGACAATGGATAGTAAATAACGGAACAGTAAACAGAAGACACACAATATGTTTACCCAGTTCGGTGACTCCGCACCTACGTCTGAGGGCACTCTGCCAGTGGAAAGGTTTTCACTATTTGGTAGTCAATAGTACAACTTCAAGCATCAACTAGCTATCACACAAGCTATTGTCCTAAGCTACTATATATCTCACCGTGAACAACCTCGACCAAGAGCCTCTCTCCCTGTCTTTGAGATCCTCTCAATTCCACCCTTCGAGCAAGTCTATGCTCGGCGTAGTTGTCTTCGACAATTTCTTCGTGAGTCTTCAATCACGAACAAATACCCACAAATCACAAACACTTAAACCCTCACGTTTTGATGTATGTGATTGACACCGTTCTTCTAAAGATTCGGTCTCTCAATCTGCCAACCTTGCACGGTTAAGAGCTCTGAAATTAAGCACATAGAATGTGTGAATTGCTATGGAGGTAGCACCTGCTTTTATAGCAATTCTACATGCCTAATTGGTCTTCAACTCCAAATAGGCAATACAATTCCAAATAGGAATTCTTTTGCCACCTTGCATTATTGGCAAGTTGACAAGGTGACATTGATGCCTTAATTGGCTTTGCTGACGTGTATTATTCCAGCTGGACGTTGCCTAATCTTGTATTAATTCGTTTTCCCTTTGTCCCATGTTTCTAAAAACCAAACAGGAAAGATCGAAAAGTTTCCAGATCCCGCGCGCTAAAAAATATGGCAACACTAAACGTAGCAACAGACAGACTTGCTTTAATTTGGAAGGGTTCAACTCTTCAGAGCCTTTACCCCATTATTGAATTTCTTACTGCAGGCTTGTGTTGCTCACCAAACCGAGAGGAATGGTGAATATCCCGAGTCTAGTCTAACACCAAACTGAGAGGAGGTGTTAGAAACATCTGTTGCTTAGGGTTCATTACAGGCATGTTTTCTGTAGTTCATGATCAGGATTTTCTTAGTAACCTAGTGACCTAGCACCCGTGGTTTCCTTCCTGAATAGTTTTCTCTAAACCGTATTGATATTTACCTATTTTAAATTCAACCATTTGAAAACAAAAATACAAAAAAATTCATTTAATTACCATTGTCTGCACAATTAAATATTATATTATAAGCTTGTTCCATGAGGATTCGACCCGGTCTTACCGATTATACTTGTAACGGTCGTGCGCGTTATCGGGTGTCTGTGGACAACTGTCTACGAGCCTAACAAGTTGTGTTATTGACTCTCATATAGTAAAAACTTTTCCACTAGCAGATTGTCCCCAAACGTAGGTGATGTTGCACCGAACTGGATAAACATATCGTATGTCTTTTGTTTACTATTTATTTACTTATTGTCCATTATCTGCGATCAACCAATTGTCAAAACAATTGTTACAACATTGTGTTCGACATCTTGCTACTGATCAGAATTTCATAAATATATTATAAAAGAGATGATATATATACTAAATAAGAAAAAACCGGCTACTAAATAGCAAGGATGGACATTAGTTTTTATTATCACAAAAGTCAAAGACGTGTAATTTATTTTGAAAACCATGAGGCTCGTGATCAGTAGCGCTTCAATCTCAAGTGCTTTGTTTATTTAGACAGCAAGACCTGACTTATCACTTGATCCAAGTTTCGCCGGGACGATCCACCACCGGCCGCCGCTTCCAGAGCCATCTTCTTCCACTCCAAGGCCTTGCGCTTCATCTCCTTACCTCTCTCTCCATCTGTCACCTCCCTCACCAGCTGCTCCACCTTCTCTCTCTTTACATCGTTATCGATCTCCACTCCCACCCCCCACTCGACGCAACAATACCTACGATTTATATAACTTTACAAATAAGCGACATTTTGTATGCACGCACTCAAGAATATAGTCAAGTCCATATGTGAATTCAACGTCTCACATTAAATGACTAGGAAGAGTTGATTTACACACTAAACATATACCTGGCAGGCTAGTCCGTTTAGTTAAAGGAGGGTCCTTGTAAAGTGCATATAATTCAATTCTATTATTCGGCTGGGTGGTAAGCTAATAAGGTATGTGGCACTTTTACGCTACGAGATTCTTTGAGTACTCCTCTGATTCTTCGCGAGAGTGGTACACATACTCGGTTTTTTGTTTGGTAGACTCTATCTTTTATGCTTGATAAGACCTAGACCATGATGAACGACAATTATTGAGTCTTTGTGAAATTGAGCAGAGCAACTAAGAGTTTGGGATCGAGGTAGTCCGTAGACCTGATAAACTAGTATTTTCGATTAAATATTGGCTCTAATGTATGTATGAGACTTTTTAGTGTTTCTTTTGTGTAAGATCTTATTCTCTCCCCAACAAAGACCTCCTCGATGTTTTGGAGAGCTATTTACTACTTATCTCAACTCCTTAAACAGTACCTGCAGTTGGTTTGTTGCTCTGCGAAGAACGGCCAGCACACCATCGACACTCCTCCGCACAGGCTCTCCAGGCTTGAGTTCCACCCGCAGTGTGTCAAGAACACTCCCACCGCCGGGTGGTTCAAAACTTGGACCTAATAAGGATACTAACAATTTTAGTGAAAAATAAATGAGGTCATGATTTTTTTCCTAAACACAAGCGCAAGTTTTCTCACCTGAGGACACCAGGGGGCCAGCAGCCCTCTCTCTCGGGTGGCGGCGACGAACTCCGGCGGGACAATGGCGGAGTCACCGGCCACAAGGTCCGGCCGGATCACCCACAGGAAGGATTTGTTGGTATTAGCCAGTCCCCAAGCGAACTCCACGAGCTGGTCCTTTGTCATGACCGTTGTGCTTCCAAAGTTGATGTATACCACCGAGTCGGCTTCTTTAGTGTCCAACCAACCGAGACAGCTTGTTTCTTCCTTCCACAGATTGGATCCGATGTTGCTGACCTCGTCGGAAATGTCTGCTTCATCGAGGAGGAGGTCGAGTGAGCCGGTGGAGTAGACGGGGCATGGTAATATGGAGGAGAGTGCGTCGAGAGAGCCGTGTTCCAGAGCGTGGAACGTGTTCAGAACGACAGCGGAAGCTCTCCTAGCCCGCTCCGTTTCGTGCACAAGGAAATCGACCATGATATCGTTTGGATCCGTAGTTCTTATGAAGCTAGGGAAGTCCTTCAAGCGGACATTTCTCATACCCGGTACCCAATCTACCACGGTGTCTAAGTATCCGTTCGTTAAGCAACTCTCGTCTGGAAATCCATCAAATGTAAAGTTATATAAGACGTTTTGAAGTTAACTGTATGTAAGTGATATTCGTGTCGACTCAGCTGTTTACCTTTGAGTGGTACGATCCCCTTTTCAACAAGATGACGGTAGTGAAGATAAGCAAGGAAGCCACAGGCGCTGGTTGTCCAGAACAAGACCTCGGGAACTCCGAGCTCCTCGGCAGCATCCAGAGTAAAGGTCATGACGCCGTCCGCGACGATGCAAGAAACCGGAGGCACGTCGCCGCCGGAGTCGTTGAGCCTGGCAAGAAGGTCCCTGAAAGGGGCCAAGCAAGTCCTTCGGGTGGAGTCGCAGAGGGAGGGGAGGTGCTGGGTGGAATCGGACTCCCCCGACGGGGGGAGGCCGTCGGGGATGGTCTCGAACCGGAAGGAGGAGACGCCGACAGCCCCACGGGACTTGACGAGGCGGCGGTGGTTGTACTCGGAGTTGACGAATGTGATGTGGAAGCCGCGGCGGTGGAGGAGCTTGGCCACCCCCAACATGGGGTTGATGTGCCCTTGCGCCGGGAATGGGACACACACTGCGTGAGGCCGTGTCTTCTCAACCGAACCCATGATTATTGCTCGATTATTTTAAAAGGGTATGTGACACTTTTTGTAAGTGTATTGATGTGAAAATTGTAGGTTATGTTGATCTAATTTATAGGCAATGGAAGTGATGTGTGCATTTATTTCTTGTTATGGGATAATTGGAGTCTAACCAAACACGCTTTATACATTATTTAGTGTTCGAAAAATCTCTAATTTGTTTGAAATTAGTTTTCAAAAAGCTTTATGCCGCCCGACTAGTGCTTACCGTTTTTTCATAACATTGACATTAGTACACTTAATCTATCTTTTATCTTGTCAGTTTACTCAAAATGTGTAATTTTGTATCGTTTTTATGCAAGTTGATAACTTTGTTATTAATTAGCATGTATAACAGTTTATTCAATAGGGATAAGGCAAACTTCAAAAGCTGACGAGATAGAAAATACAGGGCGATAGCAATTGAGATGTACCTTTGAGGGAGTGTTATACCCTCGTCAACAAGATCACGGTAGTGAAGATACGCCAAGAAGCCAGAAGCCCATCCAATGTTTTTTTGAAAATAAGCTTAAACAATTTTATTAAGACTGTCTGCAATAAGTACAATAGAGAAAGAATATGACAACAAAACACATATCCACGTCTAAATTATAGAATGAAAGAGGAAAGATATTCATACAATGTATCGTCTTATAACCTGACCAATATACAAACTAAATAAAAAAATATTGAGATAAAAAACCAATGAACTACACTCCAAAGTAAGATCAAGGATAATTCTCTGAAAAACAATAACATCAAATCGAGTTCCCGCCGTTCGACCATAGTTCTAACCTCCAAAGTCATACGATCATCTTCCAGATCCACAAAGCCCTCTGCATTCATGATCGATCCTCTCTTGATCTCTCTGCCCCTCCTAATCCCCATATAGGATCTAAGGGTGAAATCCCCATCCGAACAAATCGACAGATTTTAAAAAATTATACAGAAAAAAAGAAAATCCCAATCTCCACAACTCTTACTCCAACTTGTGGCTTCCATAGCAAGTGCTTATTTATATTTATTCAAAATATAAATACTTTGAGTCATTAAACATGTTTTATAAAATTTCTTAGATTTACAATTTATTATCAAATTAAGGGATAATAACGCTTTGTCACACCTAGCTATAGCGAAATGACACTTTCATACCCTAACTAACTTTCTCTTTTTCATAATTTCTGAAAATTATTTTTGGGACAACTCACCTATAGAATTCTAAAATACCTGAACTACCCTTGATTCAATTGAAAAGGATAGGATTGAACTGATGGGGAAATCATACTGGGCCGGTTCAAATCAGATTCCTTAGTCTGGCCAGTTCAAAACCTTAATTAATATAATAATATTACAAATATGTAATAAAATTACAAAAATAAAAAATAAAATAAAATAAATCAAAGAACCTCCTCCTCCAGGCTCATCTCCGGCATCTCAGAATCGACAACCCTCATATCATCTCTCTTGCTAAAAAAGGCACATCTTTCTCTTCCATGCGCTCAACGCCTCTTCTGCGGATAATGGAAGAGCTACGGTCTCCGTTGACGACCCCAAGGAGGCGGAGGAGAAACTGTTCGTTCATCAACTGGTTGTTCATACTGTCAAATCCCCATTCCTAATAAGATATATTCAACGAAGACAATTGTTTCTCCAAAAATCATCCATGATCCATTTCAAAATTTGAAATTGAACACTCAATTCCTCAGATCTATGAAACACCTAATTCTAAAATTTAGTTTTTGATTTTAAAATTTACAATATGGTTATGCAGATTCATTGGTCAATTGTAAAAAATTGGGGTTGAGATCAATTGATTTTAGTTTTGAGCCAACCGTGCTCTACACGTTATTGAAGCCTCCGGTCCTAAAATTGAAAAAAACCCCTATTGACAATGTTGAAATGGTAGATGGAGAAGAAATTGGCAAATTGTTAGCCCAAGCCGCAGGAGCCATGAGTAGTATCTTCCAATCGAGGAACAGATTCAAGATCTGGATCGATTCAATGGAGATATTCGAGTGTTTGACGTTGGAGTAGTGAGTGATGTCATCGCGAACCATTTTGTCGTTTGAGAGGATCGTGAGGGAGAGAAGAGCTCTGATGTAGGTGCGTCGTTGACGGAGCGGCTTTGTTGCGGTTGTAAATGGTGACTTAAGGATGAGGTTGCCGATGACGCCGCCGAGGTTGAAGGTGAACTAAAAGAGACTGATGACCGTAGCCAAAGACCTTTGCCCATACCTGCAAATGCACCACTGCGAGTACCCTATGTCGTCGTCATTTCTCGCCCAAAATCTAGAATTCACTGTTCATGTGAACCCTTCATGCTGAAGTTGAAAGCGTAGCTTCTTATTCACCTGCTATACAGCTGGAAAGACAGGACGGGATTTCAAGTAGTCGAAATATCGATGAGAAGCTCCACAGCGGGTGACCTAGAGTAAGAAATGGTGCGTCGTCGGCGAGCGGTCGGCGACGGCACTTGTCTTCCGAGGTCTTGTCAGGATCCTCGGATTTGCAATACGTCGGATAGTCAAAGTCTCTCACTCTAGCGTCGGATGTCAGGTTGTTTTGGTTAGGGTGAAGCGTGGGGTGCGCCGACGTTGTTAGGCTGGGATAATACGGGGTTCGTCGGACGAGATATCGCGATAACTGGGGAGACGATCGGAGAGTCCTAGCGTGAACCTTGATCGTCTAGAGTTCCAAACGAATCACGTTAAATTGTTCTCAACTCGAGGTGGGGGAGAGAGGGCAACGAGTTTGGACGAAACTGTTGGGGAGATTCGGGCTTTACCTAGGAGGAGTACCTAAGGAAAATCCACATACACATTAGAGCCCACATTTGACCCAAAAGACTAGCCTAAGCGGTCTAGGGTCCAATGTATATATAAAGCCCCTTATACTCAATACTCTTCTGACATGTGAATTTGAACTCACACGTAGACAAAAAAGAAACTCAGTGATAAGAATGTATAATTTTTTGGAAAAATATGCACGGTGTGACATAAAGCTCTGAGATTAGAGACTGATTTACTATGTAAAGACTAAATTACCTTTTTATTTTTCAATTTATTAATCCCACGTTTACACTCCTCTCCTACTTCTTCTCCAACTTCATATATTTTCTCCAGTGACAAGGAATCAAATCATGCTATTGTGATAGCAGTAGGTTAATGTGTCTGTTCTGAATTGAATAAAATAGAGAATAAAGAAATCGAAAGATCCAGAATCTCCGGGTCCAAGAACAGCTAGGCCATGACGTCTTGGTAAGTGAAAATGAAATTTTACAACCCTGCCTTTTGTAGCATTTGTAATTTATATCAACTATCAAGTTAACATAAGGATGGGATGGTGAGTTGGGTTCGGGTTGGGGGAGAGTGAATCACATGCCATGCATATATATAATAATAACATAAAGTGATTCACGTGACATGTACAAAAAAAAACATTCTAATACAAACCCACCAAACAAATACGCCGACATTATACATGCATAATTGTAGTGAAGGAAGCAATGAGTTGTTGGGGGAAAATCAGGCCTTACCAAAGAGATTTTATTACATTCAACAAACAAAATTATTATTATCATCATATTAAAATTGTAAGGAGTTGATGTTGGGGAGAATTGGGTTTTACAAAGGAGAATCACGTCACAAGGAAAATTCACATACGCATTAGAGCTCACTTTTAACCTAAAAGATTAGTCGAGCTCAATTCGTCTTGCACCCTTACCTGGTGGCCCATCTGGCAATCCGAGCATGATCAATTATGGCTTTCCGAATCCTCTGGCATACCTGGCTCTAATCCACCATGAGATTCACTGGCCTGCAGACCTGATGAGATCTGTGCAAACCAGACTCTGATACCACTTGTTGGGGAGAACTGAGTCTTATACCAAGGAAGAGCACACCACAAGGAAAGCCCGCATACACATTAGAGTACACCTTTGACCCAAAAGACTAGCCTTCTGGGTTTAGGGTCTAATGTGTCCCTGTACACTTCCGATGTGGGACCTGGACTCACATGTGGAATTCCTAACAGTTGATTCATTAAATTTGTAAATTATTTAGATGTGCCTTACAAATATTTATTAAAATTTAAAGGTTATATTAATATAAATACATAATTAGTTAATTAATATTATTGAGCCATAAAGAGTCAGCCTCGAGTCTAAGAGGGCTTTGAAACGTCTCGAATGTGATAAATCGCAGGCGGCTAGATTTTTTGGTGGTGTCATTCATGTTTCGTTTCTTATCTCGACCAAACAATGACCAAGTGTCCCCAGATGCATAGAGAGTAGAGCAGAGGTGAGCTTGGACACCGCACGCATAGGCGGAGGAATTGTGATGGCGCTTAGGAGACTGAGTTGTCATCGTCGACAACAAATCTGTGGGCATCGACGTCGACCACGATGTGGATGGGTTTTATAATGTTACCCTCATAGGTGTTATTTTAGTTATAAAATAGGGTATTTATTTAAACCGTTGATTAATATCATCCAATATATGTTAAGAATTTTTACTTTCGTATTCTAAAGACGGTTTGGATTGGAGTTCAATCCTAAGGGCTAACATTATATAGTTTTTATTGCTTACTGAATTTTATATGATCAAATTTAAGACCCATCTTTTCTCTCCATCTTTCAATCTTTGTAAATATTACCAAGCTAGATTTGTAATGAATAAATTAAAAATAATGAGCAATGAATTATAGGCTTGAGCATGACTCTTTATAGCTCAATATATATAGTATTTAAATAATTATATATTTGTAATAATATAATTTTAAATTTTAATAAAAATTTATAATAAATTTAGACGAACCAAATCGAGTCAGTCCAATCACGAACTGGCTCATTTAATAATTAATAAAAAATATATATAAAATACTAATTTTACAATTAAAATGCTGACAACTTAATTGATTATCACCATTAGCAATTTTATAATATTATTTTTACATGATGTCCACACCTGAGTGGTCTTTGGGATAGATGTCGTATATAGCCATTATTGAGCTTGAAATGCGACATGGGATTGTTGTCGTTCACAACCAACCATATATATATATATATATATATATATATATATATATATATATATATATATATATATATATAAATTCATTCTCTATCAATTATTTGTTGCCATCAACACTTTAAAGGTTGGTAGTGCTGGGAAGATAGAGTTTGAAAAAAAACAAGCTTCAATGGCGATTTGGGTGAATATTGTTATTGTTGTGGTTGTTTCATTTGTGTTTCTTTATGTCACAATGACGAAGAAGGAGAAGGAAAAGGAGAAGAATGCGTTGCTTCCTCCTGGCCCTCCCAAGCTTCCCCTGATCGGTAACTTCCACCAGCTCGGCTCGTCGCCTCACGTCTCTCTATGGAACCTTTCCAGGAAATACGGCCCGCTGATGCACCTGCGGCTAGGCTCCCGGTCTACCCTCGTGGTCTCCTCCGCCTCGGCCGCCAGAGACATCCTCAAGACCCACGACCTCATTACCTGCAGCCGTCCCTCCCTCGCCGGCGCCAGGAGGCTCTTCTACAACCACCTCGACATCGCCCTCTCCCCTTACGGCACCTACTGGCGCGACGCCCGCAAGCTGGTCGTCGAGTCTCTCCTCAGCTCCAAGAGGGTCGAGTCTTTTGCCTCCGCCAGGTACGTGATAAGAAAAAATAAGATTTTAATGGACTAACCCTAATGTGCTTAACTTATAATTTGTCTGACGCCAGGGAACAGGTGGTCCGGAACATGGTTGACTCCATTGTTCCTTCCTCGGGCTCGGAGGTTGATCTCGGCGACGAGATATTCCATCTCGCCGTCGGCTTGGTCTGCAAGGTTGCGTTCGGGGAGAGCTTCCGTGTCACCGAGGCCGACCGCAGGCTCGTTCACGATGTTAAGCACGCGGTCCTGAACTTGTGTGCTTCCGACTGCTTCCCACGCTTCGGTTGGGTCGTCGACAGGCTCACGGGCTTCCACAGCAAGCTCGAGAGGGTTTTCCGCGACTCGGATGCTTTCTGCCTCCGAGTCATTGATCATCACAAGAGAAAAAGAGACCAAGAAGATGACATTGTGGTCGACGTGCTGCTAAGGGATCCAAATTTCACACAAGATCACGTCAAGTCCATTATCATGGTATAACCAAGATGATACGATACGATACGATATGATATGATATGATTATTAATTTGTGTGATGGAGCAGGATATACTTTTAGGTGGATCAGACAACAACGCAACTACAATAACTTGGGCTATGACGGAGCTGAGCAGGAACGCCAGAGTTATGAAGAAAGCTCAAGACGAGATCAGGGCGCACGTAGGCGACAGAGGAAGAGTTTCCGAGAGCGATCTCCAACATTTTCCATACCTAAAGATGGTATGAACATAAAATTTGTTATTTTCGCTTTCATAAATATATAGTTCTGATTCCTGATCGTGTTTATCGTTTATGGACTACGTACCAGGTAGTGAAGGAAACCCTGAGGCTGCACGTTCCCGAAGTGCTGCTGATCCCGAGGGAAACGACGTCACACTTCAAGATCGACGGGTACAATGTGTTCCCGAAGACACTTGTTCTGGTGAACGCCTGGGGGATAGCCAGAGATGGCAATGCGTGGCGCGAGCCGGAAGAGTTCTACCCAGAGAGGTTTGAGGGCAACGCGGTGGATTACAAGGGTCAGCATTTCGAGTTCCTGCCGTTCGGGGCGGGGAGGAGGATATGTCCCGGGATGTCTTTTGGAGTAGCGGTGGTCGAACTCGCGCTCGCTAGCTTGTTGCATTCTTTTGACTGGAAATTGCCGGTTGGCACCAACCCAACAACATCCATTGCGCCTCTGAAACTTGTGCCGGTCACCTACAATTGCC